>JAGDQP010053417.1:0-13566 GCA_022664845.1 Lepisma saccharinum | reverse complement strand
TCCATTGCTTGCCTCTGGTTTCATCTGCAAGTAATGAACAAAATGTGCTTTCGTTAACTACATGCACTATTTTTCTAACAACAGATTCTGCCATGAAATGAATTATTCCATTCTGAATATCCGGACTAGTGTACCTTTCATTGGCAGAGATGATTTTGACAATTTCTGCTATTTTCGGATCTTTACTAATACTAAATTCAAACAGATTTAAGAACAACCCACTTGAAGGTTCTCCGGGTCGCTCACACCCAGAATCTCCCCTGAACTACAACTGATTTAAAGCCAAGAATTGAATAACTTCCATCACACTTTTCACATAGTAAATATTCTTCACAATTGCATCACTACACACTTGTTTCCTGACCGTTTCGCCCGAGTCCTCACGTTTCAGTTGCTCCAAGTAGCAAGCCATGGCGTACCTATGAGTATCAGATTCGGCATGACGAGAGAATCCCTTATTTCTCTCGGTCGCATGTTTCCAGTCTCTAAAACCGTTATGTACAAATGAGAGATCACTGTTTATTGATGGATATTTCCTGCATGGGAAGCAAAAGGTAACATCTAACATCACAGAATACATGAGCGAGTCCAACGTTTTATACCATATTGGACGAAATCGTCGAAATGCACCAGAAATTTTGGAACCTGGAAAATTTACAAGATGCGGCTGAGAGGCCTTTGTATCGCCAAGATCTTCTACAGCTGCAACACGGCTGAAATAACATGTTTCACATTTAGTTTCTACTCCAGCTTCTTCAGATGTTGATATCGATGACACAGCTTCCGAATTAATTCTACTTCCGACACTTATTGCACTATAAATGACTTGATGGATGCTTGCGTCATTTTATGGTGATACGTTTATAATGGAGTCAGTGCAGTCATTAGAAATGTCTGTCGAAGCAGCTTCGCTTATAGCTGGTGTTAATAAGCCTTTTGTTTCCTTATGAAAATTTACTTCACTCTACCGCTATAGCTACCGCACACAATATAATAGTGTGTTGTACAATCTTTCTTAGTATAGGCCTTCTGTTCTGCTGCCATCTGGGTTGTTTTGTGTGTGGGCAGAACTATTGTTTTCTTCGTTCTCCCCGCAAAGACCCAAACAACTAGCTTTATAGATTGTTTATAAATATATCAAAGCCGGGGAGAAAATTTATTGTTTTTGCATTTATACTAAACAAGAACCTCGTGAATTTTCGTTCAGATCGTTTTTTGTTTCATTAATCTATGGGTTTAGTTTCATTAACGTCCAAAAATAAAAGTGAGAAACAAAAGTGCTGAGCGCAAAGCACGTATAAATGTGGAACTTACAAGAAAATGCTGTATTTGTATAACTGAAATCGGATTTTTTTTTTCATTTCTTTATAATTGAAATTGAAGTTCTTTTTCTTGTTTGCAAAAGCAGCCCTTGTCAATCTGTAACGAAATTGTGTACTTTGTATTTGTGAATAGTTTATGCTTTCTTGCTGTGCGAAATATAAAATTTTAAACAATAAATATTATCCTGATATCTTCTTCTAGAACACGTAGAAATTATCGTAGTGACAGTGTGTATGTATTAGGGAACGTTTCTTATTCTCCTGACAAACGTTTCGTTTTGTCTTTTAAAAGGGCTTCTTTTGCAAGAAACATTTCAATTGAAATATTCCCATTTATATAAATCTGAGTAATACTGTTTGACATTTGATATTAATAAACAACAAAAAAGTCTACATTTGATTCAAATTAATACACAACAAAAAAGTCTACATTTGATTCAAAGTTTAGTGTTGTGGGCTTAGATGCTAATGACTATTCTTTGAAACGGCATCTTGTCATACGCCTTAAATGCTTGTAATGGTGCCATTAATGAGGCCTCAAACACTTGCAATGAGAAGAATAATATGAGAGATATTGGGCACGTTTAGCATTAGCAACAAGTCTATCATTTTCGAAGAAATAGTAATAAGCGCTTAAATTTAATTTTCTTTGGTAAATAAAATAACAAGAATTGCATACCTGGTTTTTACTAAAACAATTTAAAAGTTCTCTATAGCTTTATCTTTTAGAGCGGGCAAAATATATTTTACGGCGGGCACTGCCCGCTCTAGCCCCCCCTTGGCTACGGGCCTGTTTGTTTGAACAGCGAATCACATTGTAAGTTACATCTTTCATTCATACTACAATTAGCTCTAATGTATCCTTGCCTCTGATTGTTTTACGAAATGAATTTATCTAGTTTAATTTTATTACGTAAAAATGAACGTAAATGAATCACCAGAACAATTACTAATTTTATATAATTGTATATTGTAATGGGTACGCCGTTTACATTACATCCCTGTGTTAACTCACTCCCCGTGATGACGAAGAGGTAACGACTACATCGAATCAGTAAGTCACTCACTCCCTATGGTGACGACTGATTAGTGTGTTACGGATCGGAGATGAGGCAACCATTTGTTAGTCTAAGGTATGAGGACACAAGTTTTTTGTGACAAAGCGGAAGTGACAACCTTTTGCTTTAGAATGGATTGGAAGAAGCTTATGAACGGGTGCGTAGTACGATCAGACACCTGAAATTGTTAAAGAAATGAGTGTAATATTGCTGAGCGATATAGAATTTATGTGTCTCAATGCGATATAACCCGTGGAGAAGAAGATCCATGGATAAATATTGGTGTCCGGAACGGATACAACGGTAAGACTTGGTATTCAAGAATTCCAGCTCACGCCGGTCTGTGGCAGTGATAAGAAATTCTTTTCGGCACGTGGCTGGAGGAACGCTCTTGTAAGTATCTCAATTTTAATGTCGTTGTGGCAAGATAACGGGTATAATACAGCATCTGTAAAAATAAAGCATTTGCTTCGTAAGGTTACTGACTTGCGAAAAGTACCTTTGTACAGCATCTGAAGTACCGGTACAGTGAACCTGTTTTGGTTGTTGAAAAATTATTACGGTGGCAACATTTCAGTTGGATGTCAAGTGATTAACAATAATCCGTAATACTTTGCATGCTATATGGTACAATTTCCTTGTCAAAAAGAAAATGCTAGCATAAGTGAGTGGTGGCCAATGAATGCATTCATATAATGTGTTTGAAAACGATATTGCCTACCTGCACGGCAACTAACTTAACTGCAAAAGTGGAGATATTGAAATTCAGTAGCAGTGTAGTCAATTTTAGAATTGCTAGAATTCCAAATCAAACTTGTAAGGTAACCTGTCATTTGAGTAGCAGCGTATGTTGATGAAAATAAGACGTGCACGATATAGAGTGTTGTAAATTTTGCAGATGATGATGTGTTCATGTGCATAGAGTAGGGTGTTTTACGCACGAGACAGGTTTGTGTTAAAAAAGTATGGCCACCTAGGATTTGCGTTGGATCCAATATTAAGTTGTTAACTATTATTTCATTTTGAGTTGAGATCATCGTCACAATTAAGAAGTCATGGTGTACTCGATGGCATCCTGTCACTTATTGTGAATCATAGTAATTGATACTTGAGAGAAATAAAACGTGTTATAGTAGACGGTAATATAATAGAGAGCAATCGCTCTAACAAGAACGTGTCAGAAAAAAAGATTTTTGAATAAAGTAATTGTCAGCATAGGTCAATGCCTTCCATATCGCTCTCAAAATTAGGTTAGTTTCCATTAGTGTCAAATAATTATTCCAAAGCATTATATTCTCATACGCAGTATAGTAAGAATCACGTGTATTAGTACTTTATCAGAGTAAATGTACTTACCTGCGTGGAAGTTAAATCTGAAGTTCTAACAGTAGTAATAGCGATTCAGAACGGAAAAAAATTTGCTTTGACTAAGAACTACGATATTTCTCTATAATATTATTGAATTTTAAGAAGATTCATTCGCCTGTGGGAACGTAGTAGTTGTAAGCATGCTCATTTAGTTTATGCCTATATTGTTTAATATTGTGCTACTTTCTGATTTTCTTTGTGCATGTACGCGTATTCCCAGTTAGCATAGGGTGCGTTCATGTTATTCTCTAACCCAACCATACTTTGACTGGCCATATTTAATGTTGTATTAAATAAAGTATTGTGAAAAACCTTTAGCTAGACATGCTGTAAGTCCCCGCATGCTACATAAGCGTTATTTATTATAAAATTTGCAATACGTCATGAAGTTTGTGTGTATCCATAACGCAGTAAACTGTATTTTGTTATTATTCTACTTGCACCGTTTGTCAGTAAAGTATATCTAAAAAAGAAACAGCAGCATTGTGGTGCAATAAAGCTTTACAACAAACAATTATTCTCTATTATTGTGTTGCTGTGAAAATAAAACATACATTGTGTATCTTTCATTGCGATATTTCGTGCTCTTCAGCGCACGTTGTCAAACGAAAGGAGCAAATAGAGGAATTGCGGAAATAGTGCTGGATACTGTTTTCCCCTTCGAACGTACTGGACATACTTCGTTGCCATACGACCATCAGCCAGTTAATACACATAGGTACATGAGGGTCCCACTATTGTACAAATAATGCCAAACTGTGGCCTGCAACCTGCGCGCATATATTTCTATACAGTTAGCTCCAACAAATCACAATTTTTGGAGATAGATCGGCTCGTATATCGGTGCTTTCGTCACGAAAGTAGTGCTACCCCTACCGTGGACCAATCAAGTAAATATACTGGTTATATTTTATATTATGAGACTTAAGTACTATGGAATTTTCGTCCAACAGCATGTCTCATAATCCCCTACGGTTATAATATCGCTTCCGAAAATCTTTGATCGAAAACAGTAATTGGGGTTACATTAAACTCAAAATTCATTTCTCACAAACCTTTTTTCTCAAAAGAGGAAGGACTACATATAGATTGTACATGTTTACAGTCGTTTTCTTTTCCCTTCATTGACAACACAATACCAACAAACAAACCACGAATGACTCAATATGACGAACCCAACCTCGACAATCAGTTTCACCCCCACCACAGAAAGTGAAAAGAACGCAGTATCAGAGAACGTATCGTACAAAACAACTATTGCATTTACAAGTTCGTGAAGTCGTATACAGTTCTTACTTCCATCTCCAGAGTGAGCAGACATTACATTACTATTCTAGGACCGTATAACATTCACTCTTCCAGTTTTAGTTTTTTATTTGCAAACATTAAAATATTCACAAAACATGGCCTATGACTGTTGTAGTATGTCTGGTATTTTCTCTAGTTTGTGATGTCACAAGGGCCATCTCCCCCTTTACCCCCTCCAAGTTCTTCATAAAATCTTCTTAGTCTATGGTCATTTCTTCTTTGGTCTGACGTCACAGGAAGAGCGGATATGTTGGTTCGGGTTGGCAGTAGTCTCGAATCTTCTAGAACTTTTTGCTTCCTTTTTTCTACAGGGAACTATTTATTAAGGTTTGTGTTTTAAATTGCAGATCATCTATAAATAATAATTGTAAGCTTGTCATATGATTTTCATCAATAATTGTCTCTTAATTAGTCCTTCTCGTCCGCAGTTTTGTACTGTGTTCTTTGTTTTTGCTCTTCTCCACCCTGTCGCATTGTTCTAGTTAGGACTTGTTGGTGAGAGGAGTGCAGTCTCTCTCTGTGTGTGAAGCATGATGGTGTAGACTTACGGGGAGGATGTCCGAGATTGATAATTATAATATTGAGGGGTAATATGAACTATAGTTCACCGTGTTATGTTCTATTTTGAAGTTGATAAATTTTCTGACGTTAGTGGAATTGCGAGATAATATGAGCATTATTGTCATGCTGGAGTAGAAGAAGCATACCCCTCCACCGACATTTGTAGCTCGAAAATACGAGGACGTTACTAACAAAATAATTATTCATTCATTTAACTTCTGGTGATATATGACTTGTTAAGTGTAAAGAACTACAACCAATTATTTATCGTTTGCTGTGATATCAAACTGAGTTTTCCTAACTTTGACCAACTTCGTGAACTATTGTGTTATGTACGAAAAACGGTCTGAATCTTTTATTTATCCTTATAAAATATGTTAACTTCTGCTGATTCAGTGAACCAAAATTAGCAGTTCCATGACATGTAAAATGGTATGCAATGCTTGTAATGTCTTTGAAAACCGGAGTGAAATCTCTCTTTCTGCTAGTGGTGTGATCAATAACTGGTGAAGTCAGTTACCGCCAAAATTCTATTGTGTCGTCATTAGTTCGAATCTCAGTACTAGTGAGTGAAAATTAATCAAATATATTGATATGACGATCTACATTTTGTCACCAGTCAGTTACCGATATTATTTCTCCATTCCCAAGTACATAATATATCGAAGTGTGGTTTATTTATTTGTTGGTAAGTCTAGTACTTACATTTGTGTACAACGTGGCCTGAAAGTCAATCAGTGCTAATATGAAGGGAAAACGTATTCCCAATGCAGTCTGTTATCATCCTAGGTGGGCTCTACAGCCTCTGGAACTAACGAATAATTCATCATCTAATGGTGGTAAGTTCAGTACTTTTAGCTTAAAGTAAATCAGTGCTAAAATGAAGAGAAACCGTATACCCTTTTCAGTTTGTTATCATCCTAAGTGAGCTTTACAGCCTCGGGAGTCCACGAATAATTCATCCCCTAATAGTGACCAATTCAGTGCTTGTATTTGTGTGCAAGGCAACCTGAAGATAACCGATGTTGTCTTAATCACTGTTTCTCTGCCTTCAAGGGCGTGAGATCAAGGCTTTTAAAAATACAAAAGTATAAAGAGAGAAGCTTCTCGGTTTATTAGTTTGACAACAATTACTTCCTTAAAAATGAATTAATGCGCATGCGCTATATTATTATTTAACAACGTAAGTATTCAATTAAATATTTTGAGAGAGCTCTGTGTTTATTTAATATCTTAGTGTGTGTGTGTGTGTTTATTCGTATGCTGCTCCTAATATGTTTTATTGTGTTTACATCACTTATATCTATATTACTCATCAATGTTGTTGAAGGTGGCGATATTACTACTACTACTACTACCATTATCATTAAGTAAGGGTTCTTTTTACTTTATCTACACCAAAGGAAGTAAAAGTTTCAGGTGAAAGGTTATGTTGCCAAAGTGTGTAGGAGTATTAAAATGCAAATTAAAGTAACTTTTAGAGTCATTATTCAGTGTTATCAGGGTGAAATACGTAGATATCCGTGGCACTATATATGCATCCACCATAGGTGGGGATGTGTATCATTTTCTTTCACGCGCTAATTGACCGGCTCCGAGAGTGAAAAATGTAAAGATCCATGACCGCATCTAACTTTACCTAACCTCCACGTTCCAATGGTCACTAATTTAAGACGAAATTCGGCAAATGAAATTACAATAGGATATGGGGAATGTTCGCTATGCCATTAGGATTCCTCCGTGAGTCACCATATCCGAATGGACTGGAGTGCTTATTTTCCCAATTAATTATTTTCGTGGGGTTATCATACTAGTTTGTGGATAGTTACATGTCGGTTTGTCGGATAGTAACAGTGGCAATTATTTTTTAAAAACGACTTTCGTTGACCGTATAATATTGGTCAATAGGGTGGTATCCTTTGGTGTAGATAAAGTAAAACTTAACCTTAAGTAAATATATATTGGGCTCATATGGCGAACAAAGAAGAATAGTAAACACAAAATCTTAATATAAATATGACATTTATCTGTACGGAATACCAGGTTAGTATACTAGTTTAGTGTAACAAACATCGTTCTAAAATAATACAAGATTTTTTAACACACCAGGTATTATGTGCAAGTTTACTTTCTGTACAAGGGTGCAGAAGAATGTTGATAATTTAGTGCATATTTCTTTGAAATTATCAAATTAGAATGTTACTGTATTATATTATTTAAATTTAGTGATATATTTAAGGTTTTTAAGAGTCAAAATTATAAATTTTCGGCCACTCTTGTTTGAGTAAACGAATAAAGCTGTAAATTTTCTAAAATGATTCAAGGATTTTCTGAGGTGAAAATGTGCACATACAAATATTTTCCTGAATTATTTAGCCAGGTTACATATATTTTCGTCATTCAGAATTTTGGTATATAATTTAAATCGATGTGTAAAATGAAAATACCTAGAACTAAAGCTTTTTATTTCATTTTGGATAGAATTGTATTTCGTTTTATAGAGTAGCTAACTGTCAAGGAATGCAAATAATTTTTATGAATATTATATACACCGTACTAAAATTGTGCAGTTGATTAAATGTTGAATATTCATATTGTTCGTTATATATTAATAAATGATTAATTTTCTATACATCCGTATGCGTTAAAAACCCAATTTATTAGATTCTAGTGAGTAAAATGCGTTAATAATAGTAGTGTTTAATTTTGGGTTAGATGCTTGTCGTGAAAAACCTAGGAGGGGTTTAAGTGAGTCCATGCCTGTGCATACATTAATCCGGGAGTGTATCGAAAACCTGTCGGGTGATGTGTTGTCCTGTCCGGGGCATCTTAATCTTTTCCTAGGTTAGGTTGTTTTCTCTGATCCGTTGCACCTTTCTGGCTCGTTCTTTGTCTCCAAATCTCCTTCGTTCCTATCCGGCAAGGCTAACCAGCAAATGATGTTTTCCCTCTGATCTGATGCTTTTTGGACTGTAAGGTCATCGAACTTCAGACCGGAGGAAAATCATTATTCCACTTTATAACTACTCGAAACTCATTAGCAAATTAAACAAAGTTTCAGACCTTTAGCATTTGTTACGAAAGATTCCGAAACGTAGAATTCAAACGTATTCAACTCAACACATGAAGGATGCACTGAAAAACATAACATGCCATTCCGAATTTTCCATGGGAGACAGTGACACACCAAGAAGTTTTTCTCGAGTGTATGATGAGCGATAGAGGGCTCTCATAACGTTTACTATGGTAAATTGTATTACCTCACTTAACAATTGTATGTATTATGATTTTCCTTACATTTTGTAGTACTGAAGGATAGCAATTGTGTTATATCGCTCAGAATTAATCAAGTTACGATAAGCATTTTTTTCTGTTTTCAAAGAGATTCAAAAATACTTCTGAGGCTTCTTTGTTGCCATCACTCGCTGAAATTATATTAAGAAAAAAATATTACTTTATAATATTTGACATGTCCAAACGCAATTTCTTGCCAAGTGTTCAAAGAAACTAGTAAATGATCAAATGCTTTTGTAAATAGAAACTAAAGACCATTGACATGCTGTGTCACTTGACCCATGATGTCATTTAAGAAAATATCATTATTTACCAGTAGACCACAATAGAAAGGGGAAGCATGCAATGCTTGACCACGATGGCGCATTCAGCCTGAAATTAATAGGGACGTGTGTCGGGATTCCTACTAGAAACCAATTGGTTATGAAATTAACTGGATGGGAAATTTCCTTTCGGTCACCCAGTATTTACATAATATTCGCATTTGGCAGGGATCAGAGTAATTAATTAACATGTCAATTTCATTAATAACTTTAATATTTAAAATATTTTCAGCGCAACCCTTTACATAAAAGTGTATGTGAAATTCATAGCTTCAGCACATATTTATGAAGGATTGTCTGCCTATCAGGCGTGCAAAGTAAAATTTCCAAAATTTCAAAGTCCTGTAACTCGCGTACCGCGAATCTGCAAAACATAGTACTACAGGAGTATTCATTTGAACACACCATCAACGCACTGTGGGAGTTTCATGTAGATTCTCGTGTACCATCGGAAATAGTTTCCTTTTAGGTCAGAAGTAAGTCAGAAACGACCTATGAACAATACTGAAACAAAGCAAAGTTGTATTATATATAAATGATTACAACAGACCCTAATTTCTATAACGATGAAACCTTTTCAACTTTTCTTGCCGGATATAATATTTTACACACGATCTTGAAATGTCTGGTTTATACAATGTATCTACTTTATTTCGTTTCCATTTTAATATGTTTCAGGAGGAGGGCCGTGTTTCTTCTTGCCTTATGAAACTTGAGGTAAGCATTGTAAGTCTCAAGGAGTGTCTTGTTCTTTGGGAAGGCCCAGCAGCACAAGAAGGAGATATTTGTGTGCTACCAAGTAGCGAGAAGAAAGCTGTTTGTCCGGTAGGTATTCACACTGTACAGGTAGAAGGAAATTAAAAAGGAAGCAAAGTCATATGCGAAACAAAGTTAAATTTGCAAGATAGTAGACTTTCTGGGAAAAACAGAGACATTAGTCATTGATTACGTTGGCCTTTGTTAATTAATATGAAGGCATATAGGACAACGCTGGTCAACAAAATTAAGGGTCAAAAAATCTGTTTTGAAAATGAATACGAAATATTTTGTTTTTCAGTATCTGATTTTAAAAAAAATGACCACCGTTTTGCGCCATCACCCAAAGTTTGGTCATAACCGGCATGCCTATTTGTAATTACAGAGTGAGTCAAAAGTCACAGTACAGTTTTCTCGTTGACAAACCGTCAAGGAAACGAAGCATCGCAGTATACAAATATCTAGAATAGTGAAAAAAAGGTCTACATTTTGCCGTATTTGATTAACATGGCCGCTATCTTCGAATGACCTTCAACATTGGATGAAGGTCATTTGTTTTTTTTCAAATAATAAATGGGTTGTGTGACATCAAACAATACGAGAATATTCATAGAAAGTCCTTCCAGGTGTCAAATTTGACATACCTTTTCCAGTGTTGGAATTATCTTCACTAAAAATTTACTGCTTGATATATGAATGGAACTCTAGTACAGCCTTGTTTCTCACAAATCAATAAGGAGTTGAAACCTCGTAGTACACAAATGTAGAATGGTAGGGAGAGACCACATTCTGGAGGACAGGATCAACTTGTCAGCCACCCCAGTAGCAAAGCATGCCTTAACTTTAAAAGATACAGATATCTTTATTTTGACAGATTCTCAGGTTGCAATCCAAGCTTTATACTCTCCAGAAAAAAAGCTATTTAACACCTCACCTCATGTAATTAATACTTTATATGCTTTAAACATCTTAGTTGCATAAGGACGTAAGTACATATAACAGTTTTAAAAGTCATTGTTTCTCAAAACATCACAATTACACAGACTTACTTGCCAAAAATGCCACGAAAATTACTAATATCACACAAATTCTTCTTTTCTGAACCGATTTATGAGAGAGAGAGAGTGAGGAAACAAATTTACGAACATTACATAGACTGGGAACAAAATGATCCTGTATTTTCTACACAAATTAATAAGCCACACATTCATCTAGATAAGCATAAACCACCGGGACGGGTGTAAGCCATAGTGCTCTTACCGCCCATACACTTCATTTTTATCTTGATCTTAAGCATAAATCATGGTTTCACAGATCTAAATCATGTCGACAAGTAATAGTACTTATCTGCGATTACATTTGAAAGTACACCAGACGCTGTTATTCTGTGATATCAGTAATTAAAGGTCATTAAGTTAAACACGATAGGTGACCTTAAAATTATTCTAAACTTTCATACAACCATGCTATATTAGCTACCATTGAGACCTACAACACGTAAGAAGGCAAGACATAGTTAAAGGTATCCCATGTGCGATGCGCACGCGCCGTAAATGGGAGATGTGGAAGTCAAGCTCTACATATTTCGGACCTACACTGTAAAAATAGTAGAAGCAATGTTCATCCAAAAACAGCTGAGCTGCCTCCACTTTTTGGATCAACCTACATTCAGCCAGTTTTCGGTTGAACGTTTTATTTTCTGTAAAATTTCAAAATGCGTGTATATGTATATACATATATATGATTGTTCCAACGTATTTCATTCAAGCAGAGCATTTTTTAAAGTAGAAAAGGATAAAATGTAATATTCCTTTAAAATTAGAAATGAAAAAAAAAGTTGAAGTGGTTGGGTTTCTATCCAGGGTTCACAAGCACACTGGTCGGACGCTCTGGCCACTTAACTACGAAGGAAGTTGCTGTTTCTGGCTTTCCGAGTGATATCTATAGCTAGGGTTTTACTGCGAAGGAAGTTAATCATTAACACGTTTTTGATTTTACTACGAGGAATGTCCCGTGAAAAAAGGAGAGATACGTTTGCTACAGTGTAAAGATTTATACCTAACTTAATTTCTCTTTCCGCCAATACAATCCTTGTCGTTCTTGGTTCACCAGTAAACTGTTTACTGTTCACAGTGTAAAGGCAATATAAACACTCAAAATGGAGGGGCGTTCAGTGACAAGCAAGGAACGTTACTCCTGTTATTGGATTATAGAATATCCAGCTAAGGCTTAAACTTCATCCACAAAAGTACGTAACCTCAAAATTGCCAGTTTAGCTTACCTTCGATTAGAATATGACCGAGTTTTAAGCGTAAAATAAGTTGAACGTTTACGGACAAATCGCTTTGGCCAGTTTCAACCCATTTTCAGTTAACGTTAAGCTATTACAAAGAAAGTGTTTAACTTGAAAATGGAGTTAATTTTACCAATCTTTCCACTAAAAGGCTTACACTATATCCACGTTTAAGAGTAAATACGACAAAAAGCTAATTTTCGACTTTTATTTCTCCATAAAGCGGAGTAATTTTCATCCATTTCGTGTTTCCACTTTTTACTTTTATCCCCACTCCCTCCAATCTGTTTAGTTAGGCTACCAAAATGGAAAGATCTTATTGGCTCTCTCAAACACATGAAAAAGATATAGAAAAATGTATTCTAATAGTGAAAAAATATAGAACACGGATCAGAAGTTTGAGATACGGAAAATACTTTTCCAAAACGTGAAACAAGTTTATTCGAAGAGTACGGATAAATAAGTCCTTTAGGAACAACATCCAAGTAATAGGGGATGAGTGACACAATAAAGGAACAAACCTAATTTTAAACTCTTTTGTTAAACGGTTTGGTCTACTCAGGACAAATAGCAAGAAACATAAAATTTCATTCTCTTTGCGACACGTTGTGTGAAGAACAAATTTAATGGGAGATTGTTGTGAGACTTTGCTTACTAAAGAGACGTTCGTAATTACTATTTTAATTAGAAATTCTTGTTTTGAATGCCTTCAAATAATCAACAGTGTATTTCAATTAGGAAACAATACGAAACTTGATATATTGTAGAAACGTATTGCAATTTGAAAACACAATGAAATATTTTCGTTTAATAATAGAACACACTTTTCATTTCCTTTCGGCTAAGTAATGAACTGTTGTTAAAATTAGCATTGTTTCGTTAATTGTTTGTGACCATTACTAATTTAGAAATTGCTAAGATAGAAATTCAAGCTCTGATTGATGTAATTTTTGATGTAGCAGCGCGAGTACACGTCATCCCTGACTGGATACATTTACAAGCACAAATATAAAATAAAATTTTAAATAGGGATGGAAAAAATCGTGAATTTTTGTGTTTTCATGGGCTCGCAACTCTTCCAAATCCCACGACATTTGTTGTGATATTCGATTAAGAACTGTTTTCTTGTAGACAACCGGAAATTTTTGCTTTTATTCAGATTTCAATTGTCCGATCTGCGACCACGGCTGACAGTTCAGAAGAGGGTTTAGTGCGTGATGCTTGAAGTTGGATCAAGTGAAAATGTTTCATGACGTCACCAGCCGGCACGCATAAAATTCATT
>JAGDQP010053416.1:0-13567 GCA_022664845.1 Lepisma saccharinum | reverse complement strand
ATATATATATATATTCTAAGGGGCTCTTACCAAATTACTGGGCAAGTCAAATTACAGATTCTAGTGTTAAACTTAGTCGGATATTCTCAAATATACCCTTCTAATTAACAACTATATTCGTCGCTCAACCAGACCATTGAGAAATCTTCCTGTCACATATTCGGTGCAAATTATGCAGCATTTGCTCAAGTACGTGGGAAAACACTTCAACCGACTTATGAATGAATCATATGCCAACAAAAATAATTTAAGACAGGACATGAGGTGAGAGGTTTCTTGACAGTTAAAGCCATATGTTCCCAAGTTTCAGTTTTCATCGTCTGAGCTAAGCTGATCTAAATAAAAATCTTATGAAAACTCATCGAACTATCAGTGGATTTACAGATTGGTTGCTTGTCCCTTTTTACTACAATAACAACAAATCAAACGTCCTAATGACATATAGCAATCAGCAATTTGATGAAAATATGTCAACATCCTTATGTATTTATGATATCCAAAAGAAATTGATCATTCTGCATGCTGATTGGTGACTCGTGATGCCAGAGCATGGCATTTCCTACCGCGCGACGTAATGTAACGCTAGTCCGTAAACAAGGCATTTATTTTGACAGTCTAAAACATAGTTACCTAACGGTAAGTTATAACGTTTCATACTTTCATTACTACATACGGATACCATCGCTACTTTTAATCTATCCGAAGGAGCGGAATTCACTTCATACTTAATTGACAGAAAGACTATGGAGTGGGTTGAGAATATGTGCATACGATAACAGAAACGAAAATTATCAAGCGATGAAGTGGTGAAAGGTTCATAGAACAGAGATGCAACTTCAAAAACTAATCGAAGCGAATTTCCATGCAGAAAATTCCGCCTTGACACTATCGGCCGGCTGAAGAAAGCCGATCGTGTACCCTGCATAGAGGTAGATGTCGCTACTTTCACTTTAGTGATCTTTGATCATCAATGGTAGTAATGAGGTCCCTATGCAGATCTCCGTCGCCGTCGGTACTCATGATGTGCTTTGCAGTGGTTTTCCTAGTCGCGCATACAGTTAAAAAAATAGCGCTAAGAGCTTGATACAGGTGTCCTTCGGTGAGCATTGTGTTTACTGATAATACGTGAACTATTTCAGATTGACCCGTGGGTACGTCGTCCGTCTGCGCGGATTAATGATCTTGGCAGGAAACAGGCTGGAAACTAATAGTCACGACTAGACTAATAGTCCCGAAATTTGTCTCGAATCGTTTCCGGGGGTTATCGTATCGTACTAGGCACGTGTTCCCATCAACTTGGTGTAACACCATCGCCTTTTTGTAGAGAAGGTCGCCGAGGCACTTCTAAGTGTTAACCTTCTGGCTTGCTATTTATTTTGGGCCTAGAAATCGATTCAAAATGAAGAACGTGCTCGGACAACTTTGAACAGAGTATGTCTACTTTTTTGACCGGTCTAAGAAGCGTTGGAATGCCGTGAAGGAACCTTGTTCGTTTGGGCGGTTGTGACAATGCCTTGCAGGCGCCTTATCTACTTTCTTGAATTTCCAGACACGGGTTTGGCGGTATTGCTTATGTCACCGAAGTTTGAATTGTGTTTTGAAAGGGTGGTATAACTGACGAAGCATCAACCGTAAGCGATGTACAAGCCTCATAGGTAAACCAAGAGAACTGGAAACCGTCGACTGAATCAAGTGCTCTTATAAATACAAAAACAATACTGAAAGTAGCAATGTTTGCTGGTGGATACATCGTGAGAAAGAGAGACCGGTCGTAAGAAATGGCCGGTGACTGACAGACTGGTGGGTTCATCAAGTGGTTGAATTTTCCAGCTCTTCAAGCCTTCGTGCTGCTTCTGTAAGCAGTTCTTTCGATGTTCTGGATCTCTGTAACTAATTAACTGACGGAGATATTTTCTTGAAGGCTACCGTAGATAATGAGTCACTGTTGAGACCATGGATCAGAATAGTTATTTTTTAAAAAAAAATAACGTTTGCCAGAAATATGTACAGCCTATTCCAAAAAGGTTGACCGCATTGATTAGGCTGTTGTAAGCTAAAAATTATATAACTGCAACTTCGGGTTTCTTCTGAAGCAGTAAACCGAAGATGCCAGCTTCGAGCCTTGAAAGGTAAGAAGAATCTTCGTAATTTTAAAAAAAAATGTGTAGATGTGTTTTTAATTTTAAGTTCAATAAGACATGTTGAAATGTTATTAACTGTAGAAAAAGTGAAAACAGTGCAAAAAAATACCTGTGTTAATTCAACGCAATGCGGTGTCCCAGAGTGACTGAAACTTTTATGTGTTAAATCAACACAACACACAGTGTTGATGTTGGTACTGGGAGAAAACAGATACGGCTACAGTGAGATTTGAACATGGTCGCTCAGTTAGATGTCGAGCATCTAACTGAATTTTTATTTATTTTCTCTTTAAGGTATACATGATTAATTCATAAATTATGTTTCAACCTAAATACAAAGTATCAAAAGAATCATTAATCCTTAAACATATCCGTTTTAGATCTTAATGATCTTTGTTTGCTAAATACCAAGCATAAATGGAAGAATAAATCCCATTTTCAATTAATATATGGCTCGAATGTATTGAGCAAAATGTTTTCTAGTATATTGTAAATATATTTGTAAATATCGTAATATGATTTTATTAATGAACAAGGGGACATAATCGATATCCCGTTAAACCAATAACAAGTACAGTTTGATCAATAAACCAATTAACAAATTTATGTTTAGTTGGTGGAACATACTTAAATTCATGTCGATAAATAATTTGCTCATAACTAAATGATTTAGTCGACGCTCGACAAATACGTGATACAATTGTGAGTAAAATATTCCATATCATCTCAATGTTATACACTTGGTCAGCCTCTGTAATATAGAGTCAACGTGTACACACTGATTACAAATATTGTGTGAAACAATATATTTTTTTTAAAAAAAATATCTGTAATTTTAAATTTACCATAAGCCAATCTATATCTATGATCGTTTAGATGAGGAAAAAGTTTTAGTGCTTTAATATTGTGTCATATCATTAACCAATTGCAATTTGGATATTGGGACACCATTGCATTTTCCTCCTGATTTTCTACATCAAAAATATATTGATAAATTTATTTAATACTCAATATGGCTAAGTTGTAATTATCTACAGAACTATAGAAAATTTCTAGTGGATTCTCGAACAAATATGGCACATAATAATGCCGTAAGTTTATATTTACAGGGGTTATCAATTCAAATTTACTCCTCACTTGTCGTAAAACTGTACCAGAACGATATTCTGGCTGTTCACATAGAATATTGAGTTTTCGGTGTACCATAAGCGCTTTACATTTCAACTGTAATTTTTGTAAGCTGTAAGCCCCCCAAAGATGACTGCAATAACAAATAGTCTCATTTTATTCCTAATATATGATGTTTCCAGATAAAATATCCTATAATTTTATTAAATTGAGCGCTGATTTTTTGGACACAGGAAAAAATGAGCCATTTAAGTACACTTACTAAGAATATAACAATTAATAAATGCAACCCTGGAATGAAGGTGTTTAAATCATTCTGGATATTTGATTAAATCATTAACAATATGATGGTATAAGTTTTCATATCTTTTTAACAGTAACCTGCCAATTGCGATGCCAGGTTATTCCAAGAATTTTAATTTTCTCAACCACAGTTATTACATTTTCATAGTCAGGTATACTAGTTTCTTGGAATACAAGAAGTTGTGTTTTATTTGGATTTAATTTTATACCAGCATAACTAAGTTGAATAATAACCTTCATACATGTCTGAAGTTCCGCGGGAGATGATATAATTACGGGGACAAAATCAACGTAAGTAATTAATTTCAGCTTAGCTTGCCCTATCTGGTATTATGTAACTGTATGTTCTAAGGCATTAGTTAAGATGCTGATATCAATGGCAAACAGGAAGCTGCTTAAAGGACATCCCTGTGATACACCACGTTGCAATCATACACCTGAAAGTAGCTGTCCGTTAACTTATATATTAAATTTTGGGTTTGACAGTAATATATTAATCACTTCAATAAAATTAGTGGGAAAGTTTAGTTTTTTCATAACAACACCGAGATGATGATGATCGAGGGAATCGAACTCAGTACTCAGATCAAGAACAAGGAGCCTCACTTGAGTTTGAATATTATATTTTGCCAAACGTAATACCTCGTGGATTTTAATATGATTGTAATGTATAGTACGGCAACCCTGTTTTGATTATAAGTTAATGTGCTTTGTTGTTGGACTTGCATTACATTACAAGAAGGTTGTTTTTTCGCAAAAAGCTCATCGTAATATATACTTTGAATTATAATAAAACTTATTTTCTCCATCAACAAAAGTATAAATGAATTTATTTGTGCCTAATTTTCGTTTGGCTAAAATGTGTTATTTCGTAGGTGTTTCATGCAAGCCTTAGTGCTTAAGTGTACTTCTTATAATGTAATCTTGATTTTTTTAGCTACATATTTACATAAAAATGCTTGTATCCTTCGAACTTGTACAATATTCTCAGGTTTGGAATATAAGGTATTTTGATATTCGTTCAATAACTTATAATAATATTGAGCTTGTATACGACGATTATCATTAAGTTGTTGGGCATTATCTTTAGTATCAAAATAATGGATTTCTTTAATTCGATCCATTTTTTATCGTATATGGAGTTATAATATTTCTCTGTATGGCTTTATCTAAAATATGATTCATATCTTTCTTTATTTATACTTTTTACATAGGCTTGTAAACTAGAAGCCAAATAACATATGTCAAGACGTGAACTACACTTCGCATGCAAGTATGTATGTCCAAGATCCCTCCCATGCAAAGGGTTGAGGGTTCAATCAAATCGAAATTTCGTATCATGGGTTTAAGATCTATGCTAAAAGTTTGACATATCGGTCGAATCCTGAATACATTAAACACAATGATTGTCAGACCCAATAATTACATGTTTGTTATGTAACGATTGTAATATTTTATACATGTCATTATTAATAAACTGTTTTCTCTGTAGTCTATAGTGAGCGCCAGATGGGAAATAGAAACAAACTATGTACATATTATGTACTTTTACATAAATACGTCTGGGAGAAGCATGATGACAAAATCATCGACAATCAAGTCGTTACGGACTGCAATGCCAACTGTTTTTCTCTTGAGACATATCATTGCGAAAAATAGTATAATTATGTAATTTCACAAATTCTTCATGATGTTCTTGTAAGCATGTAATTCGAACCGATTATTGTCGTAAATATTCTTGCAAAAAAGCACTTATGTGGGTTGTACATGCCCCCGTATTAAAAGTATATACGGAAAATATCATGCAAATGTATAACCCGACCAGGGTAGGAATAGACGCGAGGTTGAGGTCGCTAGTGGTTGTTTATACGCTGCAGCAGATGTCTTCCCAAGCTCATAAACAGTGTTACCAAAGGTGTAGTCGGGAAAGTATACCATAAAACATACTCTTCTAAAACTATGAAACTTGCTTTTGTGTGAGATTACTATTGTCTCATTAGTGACTAGCAATTGCGGGAGGGGCTGAAATATCATTTAGGGGCTTAACAGCATGTTTTACACGAAAGGGAATCACTGGAGCGGAAAGCAAAGGTACTTATCCAAGGTTAAAGGTCGTTGCATCTGGAAGTCACAGTACATACTTGTCGACTTGTAACATTTGTCATTTATTGTTCTTTGTCCTAAGGAATACCCATTCCAAATTTCAAGTTTCTAACCTTTAACAATTTTCGATTTCTCATGTTCCACTCTTTAAGATGTTTTCGCCCCCTCATCGGGGATGTCGAATCAAAAATTAAGATAGCTATTGGTAATGAATTTAAACAAAGTATTTTCATGTCAAATATCAAATTTCTAACTCCAGTGGTTTCCGAGTTGCACTTCCACGTTTAACCCCTTCGTGGGGAGGGGGCTTTCAATGCTATAGTTTATCTCTCTAGGTTTTAAGGAACATTTTTTTTTTAATTTCATTTATGGACTTTAGGCATCTAAGACTCAGGCCGTAGGAGAAGAAAGGATTCGGGAAGGTGTCGACCACGACCTACGTTGAAAGTGCCATCACGGAATTTGCTTGGTGTGACTGAGGAAAACCCTCGAAAATCCTCAGTCAGTATGGTCGTCCGCTGGAGTCGAACTCGTGACCACCCGAATGCTACGCCAACGCTCTACCACTGAGCTACGGTGGCTCAGTACTAAGGAATACATGTACCAATACTTTATTCTAATCCGTCAACGGGCGTGGAATTGTATAGTGTTCAAACAATCTTCCAGTTATATCTTCAGCCCGTTTATTTACTTTGTTGTACAATTATGCATATAACCTTCCAAAATTATATTTTATTAACAAAAGTGTGGCTACATACATAACAACTAAGAACGAGAACATAGAGAAAGTACACAAGTTTAAATACTTCATCTACCGATGCTGTAAGAATAATGAAATCACAACAACTTGGGTAGGTATGCAATGTAGCTCGGATGAGGGGGGGGGGAAGAAGATTATATTCCATCTTGGTTGGAAAGCCGGAGGGAAAGAGACCTGTGGGAAGACCGAGATGACGTTGGAAGGACAATATAAGAAGGGATCTTCGTGAAGTATTTGTAATGACAATGAGGGGAGTCGACAAGGCTCTTGCGAAGGTATCATTCCGGCATTCGCCTGGTGTGGCTGAGGACAAACCTAGACATAAATGTCACGATGGCCGACCTCTAAAGTCTCAATCGCGTACCTCCGCATTGCCGCTCCGAAGTCCAGGACGCTACGGCCTGGACCATGAAGCAGGGGTGTAACTACTATGTCGCAAAAGCCCTCAATACGGGGAGCCCTTCACAATAGCCTCTCAGCGGACCGAATCGATCTTCAGCCATGGGTATTCTCTTGCAGGGTGGAGACCTAATATGCAGTTACACCTCTGCCATGAAGCCTGGGTAAAAACTCTTGCTAGCGTATCTCAAGGTAGAAAGTAGAAAATTGTCTAAAGAGATACAAGAGGTGGGTTGCGAGAGTGGCAAGCATATAAGTTTTTATTAACAGAGCTTTTATTTAACTTGCCCAAGTCATATGTAATCTTCTTCCCATATGTGGATTACAAGGGCAATAAATATAGCTTCTCAATAATCAATATATTGTAACTGTAATGTAATTTTTAATATCTTGGTTCTAAAATTAATACAAAACAACCAGCAACAAAATTTCTTGGTTGGCAACACTTCAAGCGAGAGGCGAAGAGTAGTAACACATCTGTGCGTCTTTATTGTTTTGGCATGGTTCATCGGTTGTTCCAAAACTTGCCACGTCTATTCCTATGTTGGTCGACTTATAGTAAACTAAACAGCAAATATTCGCCATTGTTTATATTACACTATGTTACTACGTCGATAGGAAAAATAAATCATTGAAAACTTAAATAATCGCACCTGTTCAATAGTTGTGAACCAACCTGTATGAGATATTTATTCGACGTCACTTTCAACTACTAGTTCTGTGGATCTTGTAGTTCGGCGTCCAACCGAGCTTTGCAGCCACCAGAAGACCATATAATAACTCTCTGTAATAAGCAAAGAAAACGCGAGATGCAATTAAAAACGATTTATTCAAGAGATTCTACATCTACATGAGGAATTTCGGGCTGATTTTTTTCTATCCACTCTATCACCCCAAGATGGATTGGCAAAGATATTTTATTTGGAGGGTCTTTTAATCTGTATTTATTTATTTTTTATTCTAGGTCATTGTGAGTGTTTCTAACAATCATGTTGTAAAGGTAAAAAAAAAACAGGTTGTTTAATGTTGGATGATTAAATGGACATGGGGTTCATTAGACGAGACAACAGATTAGCATAAATAGGACGAATGATTGATTATATTCTGATCTAAGGGCTACTCTAGATCGTGATGTAGATAGGTGAAAATTATACGTTCAAGATCGTGACTGTACAGAATATGTAGGTGCTATATAGATGGTAATAATCGGTGTGGTATATGTAGAGATGAATGATACGCCAGGGTTATTTTGAGGCATGATGTAGAGCTATAGTGTAAAGAGAAGTGATAATGGTGTATGTCTGTGTGTAGATAGTTAATTTTGCTGTTCGTGTGAGATTATACTATTATAGAAGAGTAGGTGGTTGGATTCGAAACGTTTTGTAACACATTTTATTTGGTAGTGTTGGGAAGTTAGTCTGTAATAAATGTCTTGGATTGAGCTGGGAAGTTTTAATTTTTAAAAATACGCTGGCATGTCATTCAATTATTTGTAGGTTTCGTAGAATGTGTAGTCAGAGGCATTCCAGTCATTGTATCCAGGGCGTAGGAATACTTAATATGTGTTGAGAACTGTTTCCTGTTTGGCATGCGGCTCCTGTAAGGCATTTCAGTAGCCTTAGAATAGTGTACCATTTGTCCTGATATTTTTTTTCAGGAGGGGTCGCAAGGTTAGCTGTTGTTTAAGTTTAAATAATAAAACATAATGGAAACAAATATTATTAAAACATTTTTTTTGTTTAAATAACGGTACTAATATGTAAAAAATAATTTGGTTTATGTATGACTAAAAACAAAACAAACACAAAAAACATGAGTCACCGTCTCATATATAGTCACTTGAATACTTGTTCAATTATTGGGCCACATACTCTGTTTTTATTCGTGCATAAACTTTTTTTTTACTTTTTAGTACAAATTGTTTATCAAATGTATGCTTTTTAAAATTTATTTATGTTTTTAAAGTTATTTCGGTGTTCGGATACTTTTCTCTGAAGCTGATATTTATTTATATCTCACTCAAATTTTTATGTGTTCTGCAAACGGTCAGACGCTGTGTTTGTGGGCTAATAATTATTTTAGGATAATGGAGTTCTTACTAATCATATGCTTCTAAAATATAAAAAAAATAGTAATATATGAAACTGCCAATGGAATATTGTATTGTCACCAGACCTAAGTCGCTGTACAAACGTTCGCTATTCTTTGACGTCGGGAAGTGATTTAAATTAACGTTGCAAAATTTGAAGATACAATAAAACAATCTGAATTGAAGAAAAGTGTTAAAACTATTTTTTTTTTAAATGGAAAGAATAAAATAACATTCTTCGATATTGGTAAATAGGAACCCGAAAATATTATTCCTCATACTTCAATTACATATATATTACTAAAGCATGGAATAGACGTCCATAAATATTTTAAATATATTTATTTTTGAATGTTATAAAACTCTCTATACCAAATATAGCTCATTTTACATTCAATGTTTTCGGGCATCTTTCCTATTACTTTATTGTAATACAATCATTATTGGAGATAGTGCTATATGTCTTTGTAATAAATTCTTCCTGTGTAGATAGTTTAAAGAAGCCATCCATACCTGGAATGCAAATTTAGAAATATTTTTAATTTATAGCTCACGTTCTCCTAAATGAAAGGTTTCTTTAATTTCATTTATTTGTGACTTGAGACACTTGTGGTTCAGATAAGGATACAGTAAGGTAGATAATAAGGAAAACATCGACCACGGTCTTATTTATGGTACTAACGAGAGCCGAAACGCATCACCGTTTTAATCGTGTAATTCGGTTCAAATTTTCGACAGGGTCTTGCCCGGTTATCCGATGTAGACCCGGTAATCCAAAGGACAAAACAGGATTTTTTTTAAAAAATCTTGTTTTGGAATAGTTTTTTAGGAAAACGAAATACAATACCAATTTGTTATATTTCTCTAACTGATCAGGTAATTTATGTCACTAGCGTAATCGGATCTTTTGGGTCTAATTTCAGACAGGGTTTCCGGGTCACTTGTGCTAGGGTCTCCAAAAGTCACCCGGTTAAAGCTCTGGTGCCAACCTGCTTTCCTACGTCGAAATTGAATATGTGAAAGATTTAGTCAGGATTTTCGGCAGCGGCATACACAAATCAGTTACGTTACCTCTTGGACTACAGGAGATGTGTAGAAGGATTTCCAAGCAAGGGATAATATTAAGAAACATGGTGCGAAACCAGGAACGTCTGGGCCCGTTGCAAGGCGTTCATAAAGCTATACAACATAACAAAGTTAGCTGCTCAACTGCAGATATAACTAAGATATTTCTTATACGAAAATTCAACATGTTTATTTTAGTTGTATGATCCACCAAGTCCAAAACATGTGACTGATAATTTTCACGGGCGAGTAACAGACTCCGAGACAGACAGAAAGCACAATAAAAATATGAATCCAATTTTTTTGTGTTTTGAAGATAAACAGATTCTAACTTGGAGTGAAAAATCTATGATAACGATGACTATAAAGATCGCTTTGCGATTAATCGTAAAAGGTTTATTGAAGTAAGTATGATATAGATTTTTTGCGGGTTGATTTTCACAAGATATACCCTTATATCGTCGGGTTCTCAGTTTTGCCAATGTAGTATATAAATATATCCAATATTTAACCTGAGATAATGTTGATAGTATTCAATAGTTCGTTCTGTATTTCATACAACGTGTTTAAGATAAGCAAAGAATTAATATTTTATTCTGTTCAGCGTAACATATCATTTTTTTTTGTAGACACTACAGTATTTAAATGTCTAAGGAATGAAAACATATGAAATAAATAATATCTTCCATGTGGACATTAAACCACATTAAAAAAAACACTGCAGATATGTTTCCGTACAAGTCGAAACGTGCAAGACATTTGCTAGTTTTCGGAATAGTAGATAACACAGACATACTTAACCACTCTCTGAGAAGAGGAAATCACTTCTCGGAAAATAATCTAGGATTTGATTCGAAATAAATCTCCCCTTAAACTTAATTGCAGACGAAATCTAACGTAAAAAATAACCTGGCATACTTTTTAATGGTTTATATGAATTCCTAAAGTGAAAACACACAAAGAAAAGTAAAATTCATGTTTCGGATATTTCTGTATACTGTGCTTCTAAAACTCTTTCCAACTTTTTAATATTTTGTACGATATTTAATTATGAATAGTTTAAAGGAATAATGAAATATCAGTAAGTGGTGTTAAATCTCCTCAGTTTCTTGCATTGTTTCGGTTTAAATAACACAGGACAATCAGCGAAAATAAGGTGATTGAAATGTGCTTCTCGATTTAAGACATCTCTAAGAAGGCAAATCAGTATACATTATTACATTTTCCTGTCAATGGCAAAACTAAACTTTTCGCCCTTCGTTATATTCCTTGGGATACATACATATGCGCCCCAAATCACTTATACTTATGTTCTGATACCCTCAGACCCAAGGTAGAGAACCTATTATAATGTTTTTTTTATATAAAAAGTGTGCTACCCTGAATTGGCATCATACCTTATTAATACACTGTTGCAGACATGCTTACTTTGCACGTAGTCATCGGGTAAAGCCGTCCGGGGACCATTGAAAGGAATACATTGGAGCAAATGTTACAAACATTATATATCGCGTAGTTTAAGACGTTTATTCTTAGTTAAAATCAGTTATTAAGCTCTCCATCAAGGTGCTTCATACCAATATAGAGTACTATACCCAAGGTACATACGTCCTCCTTTTGAAGGACACGTCCTCCTTTTTAACACTGACCTCCGGTCCTCCCTCATTTTCTAAACATCTTGAAAAGCCCTTCATTCTCTAATACCAGCTTACAATTTCTGGTATGAACAGATTCGTACTCCTGTGATCCAAATTCTTAATTTTTATATATTTGTTTTCTTACCGCAAACGGTTCATCATTTGGAAATCGCTTTGTATTTTAATTAAATTTTGTTACTTGGCACAACGAAACAACAAAAAATATAAAATGTCGTGTAACTTACCCTGTAAAAGCAAAAAATTGAAAGTAAGAAGTAATGTTCGTCAGTGTCTCTAAATTGGATTTTAAGTGAAGGGTCTATCAATCTTTAGTTAATTGTCCTCATTTGGAACGAACAATTCGAAGTTATCTTCCATTTCTAACTTCACTGTTTACTAATGGTAAAAATCATCTAATCCTGGTCATGTATCTCCGCAGTTTGGTTGAAATTTTAGCGTTATAATATACACACTAACCATTTTTCTCCGAAAGTGGTCTACAACTTTCCTGTAATTATACTTCGTTATGCACTAGAATCTTTTACAAAACAATTTCAGTTATGTCATACATTTTAAAGTCAGCATATAGAAACGTATACCAATAACGGAGGTATGTTTCACCTTTCTCAAAAGGTAATAGAGCACAACTACAGTACTCTGATTAAAACGAAATTGTGTGCAAAGTCCATTGTATACGTTGGTAAAAAAGGTTCACGTAACATTTAACGTTTCACAAGTGGGTGCGGTCGAGTTTAACATTAGGTAGATTGTCTTCAAATGTTTCTTATCTGCATTAGACTATATGTAACCGAATGACGTAGCGGCAAACTTAATAACCAAACTTACCTGCACGTATTGAAACACTATACATAAGTTCACTGAGTTACCACGTAAGTAAAGCAGTACCTTGGCACTACGGGGAAGGGGGCTAAATTCCCTAAAATCCACCTCAGCTTCTGCCGTCTGCCAAGTTTTTGCAGTATTCGTTATTCTATACAGATGTCATAAACCTAAGTCAGTCTCCGACTTGTAGCAATGGAATATTATATACCCAGCATGATTTTACCCTCATGTTGTTGATGCTATTAACTCCAGGCCTAACACACGTACACAAATTAACAACTGACCATACAAGCACGATAAGCGTCAGAAACTGAGAACAAACATTTATTTCATATGGAATAAATTGGAAGTTGATGATCGAGTATAAATGTTCATTCCAGTGTCTATAATTTCAGACTTACATCGAAAATTCCAACATTGCGAAGCGGCTCTATAGAACTCACTGGACACCATTTATACAATCAGTACATCGAAAATAATCAGTTGTACTTAATCAATATTTGAAAAACAAGACTTCCTGGTCGATCATTATGAAGTTTAATACGCGCATACAAAAAAATATACATTTATAAATCTAGCGTGAAAAAGTTTTTCACACCCTACAGAACAGGCAAGAAGGTCCAGAGAAGATTCATGAGGCTCAAGGGAATTACTCTTCTTCCCACCTTACAAATAACTTCCTGGTTATATGTCTACAAATATATAACTATTAAGGAAAATGGACCTTTTTACACAGCATATACAGAACCTTTTTTCCCTTTGAAGTATTAAATACCAAATCAAGACAACAAAAGCTTTTTACATGATAAAGATAAAATGAATTTTATGGGCGGTAACAGCACTATGGCTTACGCCCGTCCCGATACGGGAAAGACCCTTATCTTGGTCATGTCAAAACTTAGCTGTTGATTAAAATAATAAAAAAGAAGACACAAAAGATGAAGATGTAAAAGGTCTTCACACTCAACCTACTGGTGTAAATGGCCAGTATAAAGAGGATGCCCGTAAATGCGCCCTCGCAAGATAAAACAAAAATAGACCATAAAACTTAACAGCTAAGGAGCATAATCATATAAAATAAACGGAAATCATAAAATGC
>JAGDQP010053415.1:0-13567 GCA_022664845.1 Lepisma saccharinum | reverse complement strand
TCATGACATTTATACCAGTTGTCAATGAGGGACTACGCCATCTACCGCTAAAATATTACAACAGATGGCACTAGTGGTACTATTTGTTTTCAAAAGTTCGGTTTCTTTTGGAATGGAGGGTGTATATTCGTTAACTTTGAAACGTTCACATTTGGAAAAGTTTTTACCCTTTACCGATTTGGATTACACGTTATTGATCTGCATTAAATGGCTGAAATTTGATGTATGGAAAACCCGATAACTACATTTACTCTTCTACTGCGACGATTGCATGTCAAGAATCTTCATAGCTGTTAAATGATGATACATACATGGAGTGAAAACTGCCAGACTTTCATGAAATGTAGATTTTTTTTTCCAAAAAATACTATATTCTACGTAAGATTTTAATATTTCTAATGTTCGTTTATTGAAGAGGCTTGAGAAATCATAGATTATTAGTAATATTTTTTTTGTTTGTTTGTTTTTACTAGGTGGCGGAAGCGCCTTCAGCATATTCCGGGTCATTGGGTGAGTCATCGTCAACCAAAGGAAGATTACCAACTGACGAAGAGCTTGAAGCCCAGTTGGCTAGACTGAAATCATAGGATTGAATATTGCTTCGAAAATTTAGTGCCTGAGAAATGTAAATTTGCCTAACTTCGTTTATAGCAGTGTAACTATCTCCAAACAATATCATGAAAAGGGGACAATTCAAAAGTGCGATTCAGTTAGCAAAACAAATATGAAAATATTTCGATAGCCGACATGTTTTAAGAAAGATGCTTCACTTATTTAAATAACGTGCCAATGTACTTATGTTTAGTTCATTTATTAGAAATACAACAAATCACAGTACTAATGTAAATATTATCTGTTTAAAGAATAGTTAAAATTTTCTCTAGCATAAGTTTAAAACCTACTTTCTCATTTGCAAGCGGGAATATCTACTGTTTGTTTAGTATAACTTTCTGACAACAAAAGATAGTACTTACTTGATTGGCTCTTATTTTTGCTTAAATTGTACATCACTGTACGTGAAGTATCTCCATACAATACGGTAA
Source organism: Lepisma saccharinum (assembly GCA_022664845.1). Taxonomy (NCBI): domain Eukaryota; kingdom Metazoa; phylum Arthropoda; class Insecta; order Zygentoma; family Lepismatidae; genus Lepisma; species Lepisma saccharinum. Next base: position 12,524 of record JAGDQP010053415.1, on the reverse strand, counting down.
GTGTTGTTAAAAGCAACGGCGTTATATGTTAAAACATTCATCTGGAATGTTTACCTGTGAATTTGTAAAGTATGTGTAACTAATGGGTTTTGTATTTAAGCTTAATAAATATTTGGTTACTGAAAGATATCTACAATCTATCTTAGTTCATTTTGTCTAATGTGTTAAGTTTTGCTAGCATAGAAAATTTTAACTTGGTATTTATGACCTAACTAAACTCATTGCCAACCGAAGTTTGCAGTGACGTAATAGCAATAGCTCTAACTCCCTAACGAATACACTGTCCCTAACTCCCTACTTCCAGCGGTAATTCTTCATGATTAAAGAATTTTGAGTAGCAAAACTGGCCTTTTGAAATTTTTCTACACGTAATGGGTATTAATAAAGTATAGTAAACAAATAAAGCAGCTAATAACTACATATATATTGATGTAAACTATTCACGAAGTTGTGACAAAAATAATAAAAGATTGCAACATTTAGTTAATTAGTAATGCGGTTTCTTGATCCGCGCAAATATATAATCCCATGTTTTTGAGATAGTTTTACACAAATATTATCAAAAACAATTAAAAGTTTTATTGTTGCTTGTTATAAAGTAATTGAAGCCATACCTTCTCTTTGATATATCACCATAAATTGAATACATATATTTACGTGTTCGTTTGCTATGGTAATTTCGCAGTTTGAGACTACTCAACTCGGAAATATGAATTTAAAGGTTCATTATAAGACAATGAGACATCAAGAACCACCACAAGCCAATGCATTAAACGTTAGCGTGAATAATCTATAATTGATTTAGAATTATTATTTTCTGTTCAATTACTTACTAACAACGTTTAGTGCGCAACAGATGGTAATTTTGTACAACCACAAATTTGAGATATTCTCTTTTGTATCTACATTTTCGCTTCAAGTTTAGAAACTTGGAATAATTGGAACTGGAATAATATTTAGAAATGTGTTGTTGATAATATATAACAGTTTTGGAACCTTGAAAATACAGTTTAACACATTTTGAAAGATTGTAGTAGACAATTTATGAAAATAAGGTCATTTAAGGGAGATGCGTACGCATGATTTTGTTTAACACGGTGAGCTGGCTCACATATTCATCCGTGACGTCACTGCAAACTTAGGTTATCAAAGAGTTTAGTAGTGTTGTGACTGAGTCATTCCGCTACAATGAACCGATAAGTTTATATCCGAAGATATGCACCTATACCCTAGTCGCAATATAAACTTAAAACTGTGACTTGGGGACGAATATCTGTTAATAAAAACGACACAAGGACAACTGCTGCCTATTGCGTACGTACTTTAATTTTGAATTTTATTTATGGACTTTCAGGCTGATTTTGTACATGAGTGCATCTTAAGAATACTTGGTAAGAGTGTGAGTAAATTTAAAATACCATTAATTCATTCGCTATTGAATACACTGTTTATTAATCATATATAAATACTTGATATGACACAAGTATTGTGTACAAAATAGAACATCTTTTGAAGCATCTGGAATGCACTTCCAGTAGTGTAGATTATCCTCGAAGGCCATGTGACAATGGTGGTAACTGTGCAACGGAAATGTTCAAGTATTTATTCGAACAGTCTTCTTCTTACGTCTCCTCTCCGCAATCATCATCGGAATCTTACGTTGCTGTAACCAATGTTCAACAATACCCACCGGTCCGTCGATAATATCTTCTTGAATATACTAAAAAAGAAATTAAATTTTTACATTTTACAGATCATTCACACAAGTTAGAAAATTTACAGAAAACTAAATTAATTACTTACAATTTGGAAAGATATAATTATATTCTAAAGAATTACTGAATCAAAAACTTTCACTACATTAAATGGATGCCTAGTAAGTATAAAAGATTTTTTTTTTCCAAACGCTATGCAAGTTTTGATTTCCTAAAACCTCAAGAACAAAACCATTGCAAATATATTCAATACAAATGCAAAATTGTAGCCATGTAAGTATCTTTTTTAAAAAATCCTAGGCCCAGTTGCACAAAACACTTTAATCCTGGATTAACTTGATCCACGGTTAAATCTAGAAGTTGTAACTAAAATAATTATTTTTAGCGAATTCCCATTCTTTCCTTCCTTCCATTCCACCTGATGTTAGTTCAGTCGAACTAAGAATGAAGTAATATTAGTAACCCATGCGCAATTTCTACCCTTCGTGGGTCATTAAGGTGAAGTAACAGTTACCGTGCGTTTTCATTTTTTTAAATCGAATATAGAAACGATCAATGTATACTAGCTTTAATTCATTCCTAGTTCGGCTGGACTGACACCAGGTGGCGAAAATGTAGTGGAAAGGACGGATATTGTTGTCTTTCATACTTAGTTAACTTGAGGTTTCAATGTTTTGTGGAACCGAAAGTTAAAGAACTTTTACATATTGTTATTATTATTAATAATAATAGTAATAATTGTATACTAGTAGTAATAACTTTAGTAATATTAAATTTAGACGTAGGGTATTTGTTTTTTTGAAGAAACATAATTTCTGATGCTTCAGCAGTTAAATTCAGCGCCGACCGTCTGGCAACACTGGGTACATATAAAAAATGATAACGTTGCAAATTGGAAAAAGGATATTCAGTCATTTTTGTTATTTGCAGATAGGTCTTTGATGTTTTAATTCATTTAAGTGTATTGTGCCTAAGTATACACCCTCCATTCCAAAAGAAACCGAACGTTTTAAAAAAACAAAAAAACAATGTACATTTTGGAACAAATCATTTTTATTAATCAATGTATTCCCCTTCTGCATCGATACACATATTTGCACGCTCCAACAAGTTGTCAAACGACTTCTCCATGTCCTTTATTGGAATGGTCTTTAGGACGGCGGTCGTCGCCTTCTCAATGGCTTCAATCGATGCGTGCCACTTTCCTTTCATCGCCAAATGCAATTTCGGGAACAGATAGAAATCGCACGGAGCGAGATCTGGTGAATAGGGCGGATGATGCAAACGAATAATGTGATTTTTGACCAAAAATTCAGTTACAAGTCGCGAACGATGTGATGGTGCATTATCGTCCAAAAGAGTCCAACTGCCGATTTCTCGATATTCGGGCCGAATACGACGAATTCTTGCCAGCAAACGCTTCATGACGCCCAAGTAAAACTCTCCAGTGACTGTCTGGCCGGGCTGAACAAATTCTTTGTGGATAATTCCTTTTGAATCGTAAAAACAAATCAGCATCACCTTAACTTTTGACTTCACCAAGCGACTTTTTTGGGTGGTCCTTCATCCGGCGCTCTCCATTCAGCACTTTGCCGCTTTGTTTCGGGCTCATAGTCAAAACACCACGTCTCGTCACCAGTTACAATCGATTTCAAGAAGTTTCGATCCTGCCGAGCACTTTTAACAATGTCTTTGCAATGCGCAATTCGATCAACTTTTTGGTCTTCGGTGAGTTTGTGTGGTACAAACCGCGAATTAACCTTCTTAAGGCCCAAAACTTCGGTCAAAATGCGGTATGCGGTTGTTTGAGGAATGCCTAATTCCATTTCAATAACTTTCACCGACGCTTTTTTGTTATGTTTGATGAATTCACGCACTTTTTCGATGTTTTCTTCCGATAATCCGGTTCTGGGACGGCCTGATCTTTCATCATCATCCAGCGTCTCTCTACCCGATTTGAATCGCCTGAACCACTCGTAAACTTGCGTACGGGATAGACACTCATCACCATATGCATTTTGTAGCATTTGGTGCGTTTCAGTAAAAGGTTTACCCAGTTTAACACAAAACACAATTGCAGCTCGTTGTTTGAAACTCATTTTCCGACCGATGTACACAACACACTGACAGTTGAAACGCAATAACTTTGTTGCCGTGCATCCAAATGTCATGACATTTATACCAGTTGTCAATGAGGGACTACGCCATCTACCGGTAAAATATTACAACAGATGGCACTAGTGGTACTATTTGTTTTCAAAAGTTCGGTTTCTTTCGGAATGGAGGGTGTATATCAATTTCAAGTAGTGACGTATATACTTTCTTTTTCTTGTTTCTGCTTTCAAACTTCCAACTAAGAGAGTTTAGTTCTGTTGATCAAAGTTTAGTCCTACAATTTCGTAGATTTACGAAATCTATAGTTTAATCGTGGATTAATCCAAGATATATGTTTTGCAGCAGTAAATCACTGCTTAATATTGATGTGCGGATAAGCAGTGTTATGCAACCGGGCATGCGTGTCATAAATAACAATATCTATTCTTTCCACTAGTTTTTCACCAGGTGTCAGTCCAGCCGAACTAGGAATGGATTAAAGCTAGTATGCAATGATTGTTCCTGCATTCGATTTAAATACCGAAAAAAGCACGGAGTGAGAGTTCGGTATCTGATACTTCATTTTATTGGCTCGCAATAGATTAAAAGCGTAGATATATCGCATAGGTTACCAATATTACTTCATTCGTAGTTCGAGTGGACTAACACCAGGTGGCATGGAGGAAAGGAAAGAACAAGAATTCGCTACATACAATTATTTTACGACGTGTAGATTTAATCGTGGATCAAGGTAAACTAGGATTAGTGTCACGTGCAGCTCATTCAGTGATCTCAGTTGGATCGGTCAAAAACAAAATATGAATATAATATTTAAATCCCGTATTGTAAGTTCTATAAATGTTACCTTTAAGGCTTGCTGAGCAATTTGATTGCAAAGATCTGGGACTGGAAGCGACATAACTAACAAATATAGCTTCTCTTGGATTTGAGGAATATTAGGTAGATCCAATACTTGGAAATGATAGATTTCGTCAAGTAATCTGGAGACTAATGGGTCAGTGTCTGCCTTCAGTTCTTTACTTTCGTCCACGAGAAGTTCGTACCTGGAATGAGAGTATTGGTCGTAATATTAGTTTTGGTGCTCCTCAATTGATTTTTTTTTTTAATACGGTAGCTACTTATATGTGAGTCGATTAACAGCGGACAAGTATACGAATTCTAGGAATAGGAAAAGTTTATTAGTTTCTATTCATTGCACTTTCAAACAAATAAAATGTTTTATAAACTCGAACCCTCCGTGTTGATTGGATGGGCTCCCAGTGTGCGCCGTCTCAGGTGGCAGATAATTGGATGTCCTCCAGATGTAGCGAGTAACTGAGAAATCCGGGGGGGGGGGGGGACAAAAGTCAGCACTGCCGCCTTGTAGTCAGTACACGGAAATACAAAGTCTAAGGGAAGAAAATCATGGCAGAAACTAATCTAGTCCTCCCAAGTTTGGCGTGAGGCTAATAACCTCACACTGGAAAAGAGGGATTCCTACGAAACCCAGAGAGAAGCCCGCCTTGTTTAATAATTGACAATTTCCTTTCATAAATACAATGTTATGGAACACTTACTAAGCTTATAGTTACAGCAAGACACCTTTGTCATACATATTTTCTTTATCTTTAATCTTGTTTATGGCTTATTATTATTCATTAGTTTATATGTACAATGAACGATAAAAGTAAATGGAGGTTGGAGCTATAAGAAATACTTGCTTTTCCCTCCAGGAGAATTGTTTTACTGTACGCCTAATAGTTTGACAACCAATATCATAGTACACATATGCGCCAAAACATATAATGTCAGGATATTCCTTCATTTGTAGCAAGAAATAATGAGTAGGTGACCATCACTTTCAGAATCATGAGATAGATAGACAGAAATGCCATTCGTGTTAAGTTCTGAGAGATAGGAATTAATACAAAGAAAAAGGAAAATGATAATATCGACATCATGCAGGAATCGTCATTTTGCATTTTAACTAAACTTGTCTTGTTCAAACACACACACAGCGAGAGAACGAGAAAGCATGGAAGAAGACGGGGATAGAGCGAAAAAAGAGAGGGAAAGAGGTAAAGAAAAATAATGGAAGACATGGAAATAAATGTTAACGCTTCAGGATACACAGTCAGCTTCTTTTTCCCTGTCCCCTCTCTCTGTCTTGCGTTTTCTCCCTTTATGTGATAAATCTCAGTAGAAATCACGAACATCTCTTACAGGGCTTAATTCTTTGAAGGAAATAATTTGATATCCAGGCGGTAAATCGAACCAAGAACCTTGAGAATGAGAGTCTCACACACTGTCCATTGAGCTACACAGACGGTAACAAATATGTTGTTAAATCAGCCATTAAACTCGCTACTTTTCAGCGAGTTACTCTCTCTTTTCTCCTCTGTTTTTTCCTCTCTATTTTTTCGCTCTTTTCCCGTCTTCCATGCTTCTCTCTCTCTCTCTGTGCGTGTGTGTGTGTGAGAGAGAGAGCAATGCATAGTGATGATTCCTGCATTATGTCGATATTATCATTTTTCTTTTCTATGTATCTGTCTTAGAACTTAACGTGAATGGCATTTCTACCTATCTCGTGGTTCTCTAAGTGATGCTCATCTACTCATTATTTCTGGCTTCAAATGGAGGAATATCCTGGCATGCAATGTTTTGGCGCATATTTATACTGTGATGTTCGTTGTCAAACTATTAGGCGTACAGTGAAACAATTCTCCTGGAGGGAAAAGCAAGTATTTCTTATAGCTCCAACCTCCATTTACTTTTATCGTTCACTGTACAATAAAAATAGGCTCATTTCAAGGGCTATTTACATGAATACCCTTTTTTATCTTATTATTATGCAAAGTTTAAATACGATTTATCAACTTACAAGTTAGATATTTATAATATTAGTTCTTGCACTACAGATGTCTTCAGATTATTAACTCAGCATTCATTTTCCATACAACTTGAATTTTTTGTACAAAATTGCATCGACATATGTTTTATATTGATTGTAATTCCTATTATTGAATTCCTTGCTTATTTTCTTAAATGTCACGTATGCTTTTCAATATTAATAATATTTTTGACACTGTTAGCGTGGTGGCAGGGCGCTCCATCATGCATATGGTGAATGGATTAACACCAAATCAGGCTACAATCTGTGGGAGAAACTTCTAGCCAGCGCTAAGTTGAGGCCAAATCTCATCTTGCGTACTGACCCAAAGTGTCCCAAGGACCAAGTCCGAAGACCCAAACCATGATTGACATCGAATTATTTACACATTGCAACTTGAACTTCTGCCCCAGGGCCGAACACATCGCCGATATTAATCATAATAGTGAAACATTTTCTACTATTCATTATAAGTCCAGTGTGTTAGACCGTGTGCCCACTGGAGACGCTTCCTTACATAGCTGGAGTATCTGAGACCATGCAGAGGGTCCTTAGTCTGTGTGAAGTATTTTGCCATTTCTTCCTTAGTCGGTGTGACTTTTTGCCCCCTAAATAAAGAAACACTGTAACACTCCCAGGTCCTGCACCATAACCATTTATGCCTAAGACTTTGAAAGTGACTTTTCTGTTCCTCAGAGTACAAGTTTTGAGTTTTCTTAATGGTCATTGAAGGACAGCTCGCATTTTCGTTCACTTCTTTGAACCCTGTTTTGCTGATTTTCTCTCTCATTGCAATACAGATTGTTCGTATATACTTTTAAATAAAATCGCTCTACAAGAAAAAGGAGCATTTGTTTACCGAAAAGGTCTTACACAATTGCAACTTTACACGGGAAAAGTTTATCAGGCCTTTCACATTATGTCGAAATTACAGAACTTCAGAGAAACTATAAATATACAAACACGTTAAAAACACTTTTAACTAATCAATTGCAACTGTGTAACATTGTGAATTCATATCCTCATACAACTAAGGAACAGAGAGTTACACTGCTAAATTAATTGGTGGAGCGAGAAACACAATAGCTAACTCAAGCGTGATCTGCAGAACGCTTCTCCAATGTTGCCATATGCGGTTCAAGAGTGATATAAGCACTCTAGTTGTAATGTACACAAGTGCAGGATAAAACACTGGTAGTTTGACCGTACTTTTAGATGCTATAGGATTAGGCCTTGATAATTACAACTAATATTTTGAACACATTTGTAAGTCTCCCATTTTGACTGAGGCTTCCTAGAATACACAAACATCAATGACTTCTTAAACAGACGAGAGTTTAATTTGCAGTAATACGATCATGTCAACTGAATATATTTTCTGATGGTTTACCTTTAAACCTTTGTTACTATAGTGCGTCGTACAATGACGATTAACAACTTACCACAAAGCGGTTGATTCCTGATTTCGGTGCTTTTCTTCTGTTTGCGGTTTTTTAAAACCATCAGAATTAGTTTTCTTTTTCCTTTTCTCATCTCGTTCCATATTCTTTATTACGTCATATCTGTCAAAGAACATGGCCATTCCTGCGATGTCCGAAACCTGCGGGATGCGGCGTAATGGAAGAACACCAAGTACTGTAAAAAATGTTAGCATTGTTTGTATTTGGCAAATGACAACCTTGATTAAAATGAAACAAAAATTAGTGTGTCAAATAAGTCAACAACAACATTGTTTGTACTTTGCGTCCTAATTCCATTGATGAACTCAAAATAGAACACTCGTGGTGACTAAGGGTAGATAGTGTAGGCCCACTTGCCATTTTTTTTAAATATATGTAGACAATAGTTTAATAAGGTGTAGTCGTACACCGTGAGATGATGTGATAACTCTGAATGGAGGAAATTAATATATTCCCAGTGATGTAATACCGAACGCACAAATTCATACCTTCTGTCTGCCTCATCAGTAAGATTACCTCTTTGATTCCTCGAACGTCCATATAACTTGTATGTGGGACAAAGCAATGTAACATTTTGAGATTGCCACAATTTAAGATTGGTTACCTCTTGACAGGGACGTATCCAGAATTTGATTTTGGGAGCGGTCCATGGGCTTCCGAGGGGGTCCAACCCGTATCTGGGCATGAAATGTATATTAAATAAAGATAATTACGCTTAAAGTTATACTATTTTTACCTGTAACTCTGAATTTGGCTCTGGTTAGCAATGACGTTTGATGTACAGTTAGAAAGTATGTACTTCTGACTGCAGCTTATGCCTGACTGTCTATAACTGCATTTGCTGTCAAGAAATTCGTTATGAACATTTCATAACACACGAACTGTGAAAAGAACCAATATCTGCAACCCCCCAGATAAATTGTACATTTCTTCTCTTTCGATGAACACACAAACGGTAGGCCAAGTCTATTTCGATCGAAAAAACAACAGGTCAATGCAGTCATGATTTGCGAATTTTCCCTCTAATGGTACTGCACATGGGCGGATTTATGGGGGTCATTGCTCCCTAGTCATTTCAGAATGACTTTAAAGGTTTCATTCTAAAAAAATAGATTTTAAAGTAATTGCTTCCCCCAGGGTCTCTCTCCTAAATCCGCCTGTGGTACTGCAGTAGATAGAGTAAAAACTGAAAAAAAATCTCCCAAAGCATGTCCGTATTGACCCCCCCCCCACACACACTCTGATCGGCATATCCCATTGATGGAAATAGACACCGGCTACCCTGCGATAATGTATTGCGCATTAAGTATTTAAGCATTGTTTGCGTTTCTTTGAAATTATTTTATGCTTAATTTTTATATCTGCGTGTGTCCGTGGATATTCCGGTTACTTGGACTATCGCTTGTATGCTAACAGGATTTATGAGTTTATGATTTCAATCCTATTATCATACAATTTTGTGTCTACGCATCATCCTATTTCCTCCCTAAAATCCTCGCTCTCCCCATCCAGAAAATAGGCAACAGAAAATTTGTTAAGCTTATCGAATCAGATTTCTCGGAAGGTCTTTCTGAATTGAAATTCTAAAAATAATACAGAAGGAGTTTCCAAAAGAGACAGTCCGAACGATTTGTGTTGCTTGCCTAAAGACCACAAATCTCGCCTTCGGTCTTACTGCCAAACCTGTTCAGAAAACAGTAAAGTTTTATGAACATTTCTACACAATACTTTTCTGACTAATCAGAATATAACTGTAACTAGAGGTAATGAGGAATGTAATATTACGATACTTACTCCATGAGATGTATTTTAATTTTCTCATGGTTTGCCGATCTTTCCGTTCAAGGTCATGTTCGTACTTGTACCCAGTTTTCCACACGATACGCTCAAACAGTGTACGTAGAGTCTCAATCTTCTCTTCAGGAAGGAGCTCTCTCCCCTGACTACAAAATAAGGAAGTGGAAAATACATTTTTTGTTATATTTCTCAAAACAACATAATTAGTAAAGAGCTGACTAAAATGCACACTATTAGCATAAATTGAGGTTTTAATTTATAATTGAATACTGTATATTGAAAAGATGAAAATATATGGACAGTTGGTTGTCCGAATAGTTATACCGCTCGCTCTGTCTGCGAATGCTATCAGCTTGGAATTAGTTCATTGAACGGAATGCAGTTTAACAAAACTGTATGTCTTATCCTTAAATGTTCTCCAGCTTGTCAAGGACGCTAACCTCAAATCAAAGAAGGTGAAAAATATTTTTAATGGAAAAATAGTTCGTAATACTATGCGGGGTAAGACGCAATTTACAACTCGTTTTGTTTAAAGCAATATATCTATTGCTTAATTATCTGTTATTGAGATGTAACATTTAAGAAGTGTAGCAGGACCAATCTTCATAACGGCGTAGACATTACTGAACATTGAATAAAACTCTCCTCACAATATAATCGAGACTGAAACCTGTTTCATATTACGTCCTTCCGCTAGATCAGTTTCGCTTATCATCCAAATTATACTCAGGATAAGAGCAAGTTAATCCCAGATTATTGTTTCAAGTTAAATATTTATTGACAGCTTGTTTAATCTTCTGAAGATGCCATATTGTTTAATTCATTACATAGTCGGACAAAGGAAGATACAATACGGTAGAAGAAAACGGGTTAATATCCTGCTTTATCTGACCAGATTCAAATTTTCATACTCATTTGTCTTGCATATTTAAAATGTTAATTTTAGTGTTGAAAGTATCAGGTAATGTATAAATAAATGAATTAAACACAAATGCATGTAATTAATAACTGAGAATTATCTATCTTTCATAAACATACTACTTTCAACCCTTGCAAACTTAATAGTAAGTCTAATCAGTATAGAAAACCCTTCGGGGCAAAGGGAAGAGTGACGCAAGAATTCTATTCACAAAAGAAGTTATATCGACTTTACGAGTGATTTTCTTTGTCACTATTGCGGAAGGGAGAATACTAACACACTTAATTTTATTACAAAGGAAACCCTTCCGCCCTAGTGACAAAGAAAATCACTCGAAAAATGCATATCACCTCTTTTGTGAGTAGAATTCTTACGTCACTCTTCCCTTTACCCCGAAGTTTTTTTACTGATATCACTTATTTCGTAACGCTGCTTAGTAGTATTGGTGTACGATCCTTTAAAAAAATTGTCTACGTTTCTAGCTCTGTGATTGGCTGTTGCTGTTTACATAATGAGATAACGAGAGGGCACTTGCTGACCTTATGTTATCATGTTCACATATTTTATTTTTAACTTTCTTATCCTCTGATGCTAGAGGAAAGTGGACGATAGAGAACGTTAGTAAATCTTTCTCTCTTTGTAACTTGAGTTGAACCAGTGTCTTATTTAATTTAAGAGTAAGATAATTTATTTAGTGGAAAATAACATTATTATTATTATATTTTGGTTAGTTTTTTCATCTTTATTATTTTGAATATCCCAGGGTTGGGTGTAAAGTGAAAATTGGAAGGGTGAGAAAGGATGAATTATTTTAATTCTAGACATGATTGAGTGAACCGAGGATTAAATCCTAATACACCAGAGAAAATCTCAGACATCCTCTGATAAATCGATCACTGAATATGGGAGAGGATGAATTATTCTAATTTTAAACACGATTGGGTGAATTGAGGATGAAATCCTCATGCAGCAGGGGAAATCCCTGGCATCCCCTATGGACACTGAATGTTTAGGTAGAAATACTGAGATTTTATCCCTAATTGCCATCATTTTCAGAATTAATAACCGGGGATGAAATCCTCAGACACCAGGGAAAATACCTCGCATCCCCTGATAAATCGAACACTGAATATGAGAGATGATGAATCATTTTAATTTTAGAGTTGATTGGGTGAACTGAGGATGAAATCCTTATGCACCAAGGAAAATCCCTAGCATCACCTATGAACACTCAATGTTTACGTAGAAATACTAAGATTTTATCCCTGATTGCTATGATTTTTAGAATTAATATCCTCGGCATTCCCTGATAAATTGAACATTGAATTTTTGGATGGAAACACTAAGATTTTATTCTTGTTTCCCATAATGTTTAGAATTAATAACCGGGGATGAAATCCTCACGCACCAGGGAAAATCCCTGGTATCCTCTGATAAAATGAACACTGAATCTTTAGGTAGAAAACTAAGATTTTATTCTTGGTTCCCATAATTTTCAGAATTAATAAGTGGAGATGATCCCCTTACAGAGTAGGGGAAATCCTCGCCATCTCATGATAAATTGATAATCGATATAGTGAGTGCTCGAAACGTATATAAGTACTTATTTGATTTAGTTTTGACGTAAAAATATGAAATTGAAAGCTCGT
>JAGDQP010053414.1:0-13567 GCA_022664845.1 Lepisma saccharinum | reverse complement strand
GTGAAATGAAACTTAAAGCAATGCAAATTATAAAGATAGTCCAGAGTGAAACTAACAAACTAATGGTCTGTGCTGAAAAAACTCAGTACATGATATTTAAAACTAATCTAGAAAGAAACCCTATAATAAAATTTAACAATCAAAACATAAAAAGAGCTAAAACATTTAAATATCTACGGATCATCCTAGATGAGAAACTAAACTTTATTGAGCATATGTATAGAAGCTACAAGAAATACAATAATCACATTTGTCAATAACATAACTACAATAGCTACAACAAGATTCGGGATGCCTATAAAACATATCAAATTATACCAAAACCAAATTATCAATTCAATTGGCTCATACGGATTTAGTGTGTGGGCACACAGGTTGACAGAAAATAAGAGGTTTGCAGATAAACTGGATAGCGCGCAAAGATATGTATTAATAAGAATGTTCGGCGCATATCGAACTACACCTGGGGTGGCGTTACACATAATATTAAGAATAGCGCCTCTGCATTTGGAGACCATCAAGTCTGCTGCTTGGAACGAGTTGACTCCCCGATGTGCATGTGCGGCCATGAATCGATCCGGAAAATGTCGTCTTCGAGTGCTCGGAAAACCAAGTAAATTACGAAAGAACGATTATACAACAAATAGTTGATTTAAAACTGGAATTACAAGACACAAAAGTACAAAACATAATGGAAAATGAGGAAACTATGAACTCTCTGGATCTAATCGCAGCAAACATTTCGCATATATGTAAAATGAGATTAATATACATTAAAATTAACAATAAATAGTTCCACGAATTAAACTATTGAGCACCAAACTAAAGCAAATGTATATATACTATATTCCTTGCGTCCGTCCACTCGTTCGTTCGCTCGCTCGTTCGTTCGATTGTGTATTCGTCGGTGATGAACAGGGAATTATACATGCATGGCGGGTGTTAGTGTAAGAGCACTTATTCAGTCTAATGTAATGGTTGAATAATGCCATGCGAACTTTGTGGATTTTTGAACTTCTCCACGGTGATGGCAATCGCGTACCCATTCCATAGAAAACAGAAATACCAAAAGCTCACATTAACAGAGCGCTCACAGTGTTGTATGTATGATCGAAAATAAAAATTTTTGATCGTCTCCAGAGTTGCTGCTGATTTGTAGTCAGGACAGGGCTCCAACTCTGGATGGCAAGAACTTAAAAACAGCCGAAGAAATACAATGTTTGTGAGTACGTGAGTGAAAGTGAGAAAATGCGTGTGATACGAGTTGATGGACGTGGAGAGTCTGGAAGAGAAGTAATTCAAGGAATCAGTCCCAATCCATGGATCTGGAGGAGAAATCCCGCTCCCAGGAGGCCTGAATTAACTCGACCGGCTTGGAACCGCGCACAGGATGAATGGGGGTATGAATGGTGGAATGAATGTGTAAATTCTATGTTGTTTTGTATAAATTATTCAGTTAATGTTACTGGGAGACATATAGCGTGCTAAAGGAAGTTACAAATACTATAGATTAGGTAATGGGAAAATATTATAATTTGAAATAGACATAGTGTGATTGACTCCACTTTTAAAAATTATTACTATTTTGTGAAAATTTCATTTTATTTAATTTTATTGTAAATATTGTCATTTATTTTAAAATATTTAATTATGTTGTAAATTCTCAGAAATAATAAAAATGGCGGGCGCTGATTTAAAACGCGAATCTTTTTAACATTAAGCATATTGGAAAACACTCAAACATACGTAAATTATGACATGGATGAGCTGTTCCACTTTTCATTAAGCGGCCATCTTAGTTTGCTACTAGGAAGGCGTCACTTAATCGGCACGTACATGCGGCAATATTGAGAATAATACGGTATATCTGAGCAATGAACTATAATAACCTCAATAAATTTCATCATCCCGAAAACCATATAAAAAGAGCCACGGAGCTGGAAAAGCTCTCGATCGTTCCCCACCGGCAATAGCAAAGACATCTCTCCAGAAGGAAGCTCTGCAGCCAAAGCAGTATTTTTTCATCAGAAGCAGTCTTTTTATCTTAACAACTTTGAGAAAACATCAGAATAACAACTTTCAACTTACGTTTCCAAGGTATGTTTCTTGGCTTTTCAGATTTCTCCGTGCTTGAATAGAATCTGTTGCCTGAACAACGTATACGCTATGATATTGATTTAAATTCTTTAGCCAAATTAAATTCTTCAGTGTGTGCAGTACGCTCTTGTTTTAAGTCTCTCCGAGTTGGAAATCTGCGCCTTTTTAAGGAAAATGTAAATTTAGTACCTTTTCATTTCCTAAAGATAAAACTCATAAAATCCCGAAATAGAAACCTATTTCAGTTATCTCGTTGAACGTCCCTCTCATTAAGTACTCACCATCACTCTGAATTACGCTTCTTTTACGTTTATTTAGCTCCCAAATTATTAAGACAAAATTGACCAAATTAGGACTAATTTCTAGCTAAATACGCCCTAGTTTGGCACCTTTATAAACAAAGGAAACAGCGAACATTGAGATATTCACAAACTATTTCGAAGCGTTCACAGTCAATTGCGAGACATTCACAATAAAGTAAAGTAGAGACTTTCTAAGCTCAGCAAGAGAATAGATACAAAATAGAGGATGCAAAGTTGTTAAAAACTAATAATAAAGATAATAAAGAATGAATGAATGAAAGTGAAGAGAAAAAATAGATAAATCTAAATTTGTTATAAATCAAATCAGAGACATGCACAAATAATAAATTAAATAAGAACTAACGGACAGTAAGAAAATTAAAATATTAATGTCACAAACAAACATAAATAAATAAATAAATAACTGTGGATTGTATAGCTCAAGTCACTTGTATATATAAAATGTTGTGTACATTATTAATACCAAAAATAAATAGTAACTTTCCCCCAACTCGCGTGAATGGGGCCCAGGTTTATTCATCGGGAACTTGGCTACAGAAATATCCCTCTCAGTCCTCCTATACTCTTTTCATTATTATCTTTTTTTGGATACAAGTTTAAATCTTGGCAATTTGAGGTCCTATGGACTCCGTACTTTTACGCCGAGAAGGGGTCGAGACAGGGAGACAACTTGGGGGATAGCCTTACTCAGCTTTGTGGAGAATCCCTTTTAAATTCGTTGCGCCCCTCAGGCGCTCGAAACAAAGCTGTGCTAAGAGAGCAAAGAGGTAGGGGTATCAGGAGGGTCGTAAATAGATAAAAGATATTCTTCTTTAGGTATATACTTTGAGGTATTCCTCGAATTTTAAATATAAAACCAACTGCTTAATAGGTAGAGAATTAGGTGAAACAACAGACATGAAACTGACTAGAATCCGATGCAAACGCTTGAATAGAGACAAAGTAAATGAATTATGCCTGGCACTCTGAAATGCACTCAGCCTTTCATCAAATCGAGTACCTGATTCTGCTTGGAACTCCTGGGCACCTTGAGAGGCGAAGGCGGTCAAAGGTGGGTCTGACCACCCCACCTCCACGTCCCCCAATCGCATCGCATATGGGATAGCTTTATCGTTATCTTTGTTATCTAGGTTGCCATTTAGCGTTCGAAGATCTTGCCTATAAAATATTCATAGTCCTGCCTGCTATTCGCGTCTTTACAGGATGTGATTCTACTAGTAAAGTTGGAACCAAAAAGCAGACACTCATTTTAATTAAAAAATCAGAATCATTTTCGCATGCACTTCAGATTTTGAACGAATATCAACTTCCTGCCGAACAACTACAGCAATTGGAGGTTATCTATTTGAAGATAGTGCGGAAAATGGGCACGTCATGCGATGAAAGTCGTTACATCCACTTCTCGTCCAACCCATCAGCAGCAACCGATATAAAATGCACTTCAAATAGTTTCCAACATCACGTGTTGAGATGTATCGCCCAGCTGTATTATTGGACAAAAAAACAACTGCCTTTGTAGAGCCTCTAGACCTAACTAATTATGAATTCTACCTACATGACAAAAACAGCTTAAGTCCACAATTAATGACGAATACAGCCCTACCAGACATCTTGATTCCACCGTACAAGTGCATAAACTGTTCCAAACCATGTTGTCTATGTTTCCAAAAGGAAACTTGTTGCTGTACATATTGTTCTTGTAAAGATAAAGGCAAAAATTTGTTTACAAAACGTAATCTGGAAGCAGATTAGTATGGTTAATGGTATTGTAATGAAGTAACTTTTATGAAGAAAGTATGTTATTGTAATAAAGTAAGTAAAACCGTTTTTTTCTGTTGCTCTACCTTTATTGGTTCCCAAGATAAAGCGTTCTATTAAAGGCGCTCCCGCCATATCCCCCCTCCCCCGCGTTGTCGACCACGTCGTGGTGTGACGCGACATGCGTTTTTACCTGCACCTAAGTGCCCAGAGCATCAATCAAAATTAAAATTGCGTCAAGCTTTCAGTGCATGCTCAACCCCCTTTAGATCCTGGACTATTAGCTGTGTTTGATACTCGTTTCTAAAAGATCATGACGAGACGATTTAATCGATATGCAACATTCCATATGATCGAGTATTTAACTTAAGGAATAGTTTACAGGGGTTGGTGGAACTGTTGTCCCCGCTAGGAGTCGTACCCCTAAATTAGAACTTTTCAGTACATGCACAAATAGCAGGCCAGCATTATTGCACTTTTTTGTCTTTCTAGCTATTATTAGAGATTATGCCGAAGATTAATGTAGAAGAATAAAATTTGAGGGGCTCTTGTGTGGCCCTATGAATCATATCAATAGTTTTAGGCTTTTCTGGAAATGAACAAGCTGCTCCTATTTGATTGAAAGATGCTTATAGCTTATCAAAAAGGCGTCAGAACAGTTATAAATTTACTATACAATTTGAAGTGCTGTTGTGTTCCTCCGAGAGTTACATCCCAGATTTTGTACTTTTCTGGAGATTTACAAATTATCCCCTAAGCTTGTGTACAATTTTATTTTTCTAGCTAGTCGGAGACATGTCAGAACATTTATATTGATTTTAAAATTTATGCATCTATTTTGACCGTTTGGGGCCGCACTCCCGATTTTGGACTTTTCTCAAGGTTTACAAGTAACCGCCTGATCATGTATAAAATTGTGTATTTCTAGCTAGTAGGGAATACGTCAGAAAATGCATATTGATTTTACAATTTGAGGGACTATTGTTCCCCCTAGGGGTCGCACCTCAGATTTGGACTTTGCTGGAGATTTACATGTTACCCCTAAGAATGTGTAAAGTTTTGCATTTCTAGCTAGTCGGGAACATGTCAAATATTTCTATTTCTGTTAGTGAGTGAGTGAGTGGTTATCACATGAAGAAAGCTTATTTTGGGGGCTTATAACTTAGCGCTTTGTCATGAGGTTTGGTGGTATTAGAGAAGTGTTTATTACTAGTAAACGTGATAATTTGGTGTTGCTGGCGTAATTATTAAGGAAGCAGTGATGTCTTTAAAATTTTGATTTATCTTTTGTTCGGTCTTTTTTAGTGTTTCGTGTAAAGCTACTTAGTACCACTCGTCTTCGGGTGGGCTTCGAACTTGGCTGCGTGCGCTGCCGCACACGCTGATATACATTTTGTAAAATGGCAGTTTTTTTATAAACTTACTTCCGAGCTTCTTTGAAATAGTTTATGAACTAAGTTCGCCATTCCACTCACTTTCACTATCCTGGAAATTTAGATATCTTCATGATATCCTCTCCATGATATCTCTATGATCGGAATTCCTTTAAAATAGCTTTTATTCACAACTTTGCCAGTTGATGAAACTAGGATATTATCTAAAATGTGGCGGTTATATAGTTATATTGCGGTTATATCTGAAACGTATGAATGTTTTACATAATTCTTACATAACCTTTTGTGTTTGTTACATAATAAGCTATAATATTTATTTGAACAGTTTTTCTCTAGCTGACGCTGTTAAAGAGTTACAATCTAAAAAGTGAAAAATGGTTACCATTTTCCAACATTGCGAACATAGCACAGTTTATAAGTGGACGTTTAGTATTATTAATTAACAGATGTAAATAGCATCTACGAAGTCTCCTGCTTATGTGAATTTGCCTTTGTTCCAGCTAAGTTTCTGGGCTAAACATGAATTCCGTTTTCTATTAGAGCCCTAATATTTATGGATTTATGGTATGTAAGTGGTAATAGTTTTAAATTACTTTATTATTTTCATTTTTCAGTGCATTGTAGATAAGGGTATTAGCAGATGCTTAGTTTCTCGTTTATGGTGCATTTTTAAAAAATAACATGTTTTTCAATTATTATTATTGTTTTTAATATTCTAGCCTTTTTAATCACAAATAGTTGTGGAAACGGGTACGTTTTATATAACTAGACACGTATTGTGACACGAAACAAAGCGACACTTTCAGCGTTTAATCAGGTAAAAAGTTTTCAGTTTCCAACACTGTGTTTTATTTTTTACACAATAACATGGTTATCATTACTAGG
Source organism: Lepisma saccharinum (assembly GCA_022664845.1). Taxonomy (NCBI): domain Eukaryota; kingdom Metazoa; phylum Arthropoda; class Insecta; order Zygentoma; family Lepismatidae; genus Lepisma; species Lepisma saccharinum. The sequence goes on along the minus strand of JAGDQP010053414.1, from coordinate 7,110 downwards.
CAGTTTCAAATATGCAATAAAACATCATATTTACGTTAGGAACCAGTAAATTATATACCAGTTTCGAGACCCTGACAATCGGGTGACGGAATGTTCATCTCTTTATTCATACTTACACATTGCCATAGCGTGGAAGACTACAAAGATTTCCAGATCCCTAAGAAGTCTTGAAGAAGGTTTAAGATCACTTAGAAGATTTGTGTCTTACAAATAGTAAATATCTACTCCATAAAGTAAGGGAAACAAGTAACATTGAACAATAATAATAATAATAATATATTTTAATAATAATAATAACTCTGATTAACAGAAACATGTCTTTGACAAAACTAAATTAACTGAACATTAAGGGCTTTTTCATGCTGAGTTCAAATATGTTGTCAGATTTTTTCCACCAGGCAAGAGTTTTCTGTGACACGTGTTTAAAGTTTTATACAGTTAGTACTTACATAACCGTGTATGATAAATATATAACTCATTTTGACTTACCTAAAGTGTTGCATATGATGACTTTTGGCTATATTTTGTCTTTGAGATGACTCAATTCATGGTCCATCATCAGTATTCGGCCAGCATACTAGGACCCCATGTGCCTTGTCACCTCTTTCCCATCTTAATCACAGTTATCACTTAAGGTCATGAAATCTGGACACTTTGGTAAAGGATGTTCTTCACTATGTAATTCAGGCCTCATTGCAGGTCGTAAATTGGGATGCTTAACTATATATTTTGTTTTAGATGTGATTCCTCTTATCTTAATTAAACAGAAATAGCAATCGACTGAATAGTCTTTCTGCTCGCTCCAAATCATAGGACTTGCAAATGGTATATGATGTGTGCCATTTTTCCATCCAGTGTGGAAGCCTCACGCATGATACAGACCATATATTTCGGGCCGAGTCCTTATCAGATTCACCCGCTTTATACCTAAAATATAGTTCATAACAATTTTGTACAAGTGGTGCGAAATTTTGCCTCTGAGACTTGAAGGCACACGTAGGCCGACCTGAAATTCCCCCAACGTAAGTTCTCTGGATGATTTAAACACATTATTGGTATACTGAAACGTTTTTCACAACTAAGAAAACATCAAAATAAGAACAATATACAGAACAAAAACCTAAATACAAAGCGCAACAAAATCCTTGTGTTGACGGGCTCACTACACGTTCAATATTGACTGTCGGCTTACCATAGCAGTACACTATCTAAACGTGTTAGAACATAAAAAGCTTGCACACGTGTGAGCAAAATTTCCCTCATTTGATATATATATATGTCTGATGGAAATATTCTGATCGCATATTTGAATTCAGTACGGCATATTACATTGGAGTCAGTGTTCAGTTTTCTTGTGATAAAACTGACGTTGATTAGGGTAATAATAATAATAATAATAAAAGAACGCAGGTAGTCTCTTAGATAACTTGACAAATATGTGACAAAACTGTCATATAATGTACAAAGAAACCTTGGACCCAGGGATGTATTTAGGGGATGGTTCCAGGGGCGTCTGGACCTTTTGAAAATCAGTATTTTATGGAAAAATAATATAACCTCATGTGATACACATTTAATATATACATTATGCCCAGACACATGGATCCCTTCATCTCGGAAGACCTTGAACCGCTCCCAAAACCAAATTCTGGATACGTGCTTGCTGGACCTCAATGTGTCCTTACAAAGTATGACAATTTTGTGTCATCTATATTTCGGGTTTCTTACGTATAAATAGACTACATCCATCTTTCTTTAAATCGTTAATGCCACTTATATTCCTTGACTTCTGAAGTCGAGAAAAACATGTAAAAGAGAGATATGTTACTCTTATTAGATGTTGATTCATAAGCAAATAATGCAATAAATCTTTATTGTAAGTAGGATTTTTATCAATTTTTAACAGATAAAAAGCAATAATAAACGAACCGACTGTTGGATTAAAACTAGTTTTCACACAAGGATTTATTATTTATACGAAGTATTAACCAGTGTTCAGGATTAATCTTTTATCAACAAAGAACTAAACTTCTATAGATTCACAGGTTGACGTTAATCTACAACTGGTTGTCAACTTTTATAATGAACAAAGCTGATACAAAACTTAATAAGTGATAGAGCATTGAGGTAGCATTCGGGAGGTCGTGGGTACGATCCCAGAGGCCGACCATCCTGGCTGAGGTTTTCCTTTGGCTTTTCCTGAATCCCACCAGACAAATGCAATATAGGCCCTGGTCGACACCTTCCAACATCCTTTCCCCTCTCCTATCCCAGCCTGAGCCTTAGATGCCTAAATGCCATGAATAAAAAATCAATTTCAAATTCAACAAAACTTAATAATGTATCCAGTTTCCGATAACTTTGCTTTAAAGTTATAAGTGCTTCTCTCTCTGTTTCATAGAAGTCAAAAAAAATTATACTTTATATTTCATTAAATATGTATAATAATTATATATTTAATGATATATATATATATATATAAAGACAGAGTAAAAGTTCACTACAATACTAACAAAATATTACTTGCCTTCGTTCCATGGTATATTATATGCAATAATAAACCTCTTCATTTGCCAACTTCTTCGTAAACACAGCAACAAAGTTTTCAATTCAGTCTTAATAAATGTCATAACAGGTGAGTCATCCGAGGTTTTGACTCTGGTATTGATAATTTCGAGGCAGAAATAAAGTACAAAATAGTTGATAAATACAGGCTTCATGAAATGGTTCGTTACGCATGTGACTTCCCTGCAAAATAAAATGTAAATTTGAAAATTGTAGGTCACCTAAATAAATTGATTAGTGAAAGCACAAAATTTGATTTGTATCACATTTGAAAAATAGGGACTCTTTTAGATAATAATTTACTAAATGGAACTTTGTGATCGACAGTGAGCGAAGGTACTATAATATATTCATCTTTATAGATTTAAAAAGATCTTGGAGGTTTCTGGATCACTGATCATCAATGCACTGGTTGTGGTATCGCTGAAGATGTTTATAAGGTATTGACAATAATTTGTAAGGTTATCATGCCAATCGTATTTTAGGAAAAATATGGATCATAAAATCGGTTCCATATATTTCCTTCATATACAACTCTCGATTAGTGTATTGTGGGCACTGCTGGCAGAGACTTCATGCGATTTTTTTTTGTAGCTTTTTAAATGATATACAGTCAAAAAAAGCTCAGAACTCTTCTTATGGTGGTTATGAAAGCTTGGGCCTCAAATAATGTTTAAAAAAATGTTCATATTTTATAAAAGTATGTTTCGCTTTAATAGATTTCTGTGACAAGCGAAAGACAAAAATGTAGAAATACGTCAGTGATGACATTTTTCTTCTCTGAAGTCTCATAAAAAAAAAAATTGAAACAATGGTATCTGGGAGGGGAAAGTGGAGAGCAGCATTTGTTTTGGCGCCTACTACTTTGCCTTATACTAGAGTTCAAGTGTGATTAGATTGGGCGTAACGAGAAATAATTATCCAAGTAACTGCTATTGTCGACAGTCGACATTGTTAGCCATTCCTCAGCAGAATTCCGTGCTGAAAAGTATTCAAAATTGTGTTATTTTGTATATGTGGTTGTGTATTATTAGAGGGTTTCCTCCCTGTACGATCGTTAGTGCTAGTGCCACGATGGCGAAAAAGAGTTATGTGTAGTGAGGACGTAAGGCACGAACTGTTTGACTCTCCAGAAGCTTCAATAACCATGTCTTGAGCTTATATTGAATGTCTATGACGTATCAAGGCACAAAAGCTGACGATAAATCTGACAAACACTGGGTTAAAAACGAGAAAAACGCGCTATTTTAGGAAAATCTTGCGCGGGTTGACTACCCACTTTCTCTGAAATATTCAAAGTCAATCTGGAACCTTAAGATGGTCTCCGACTTATCTACAAGAAATTAAAAAATACACGAAGTCTCTGTCACAAATGCCCCCTTTTTATCACAAGACCACCAAAACGTTTCGTTCTTTCGATATACTCTACCCTCCTGGTACCAGCTACAACAGGGCCATTCCAGTTCAGGTCAATACAGTCATTCACCTCACCACCTCGGATGTTTATGAATTTTGGTATGTTAGATGGGCTTGATGAGAAACACGCAAAAATGCAATATTTATTTATTTATTGTAGAACACAACAGGAGAACCTAGTTACAATGTTCCATATTTTAAATTATTGTCACCACTAGAAGTACAATCAATATACAGATTTTTTTTTTTTTACAATATTATGAATTTGTTTAAAATTCATGTTATGAAAGTCAATTTCCTTAGCTCTTTTACTTATGTCATTATAGGTTGCGCTCATTCTCCAAGTTGCTGACTTTTGCATAATATTTGTTTGCAGTTTTTGATAATAAAAGAATCCTGATTTTTTTGTTCTGGTTTCGGTTGATGGGACATGTATCTGAAAGTTTGAGAGCAAATTATTGCAATCTATTCTATTTGTAAACACTTTGTATAGAAAAATCATTTCACGAAGAGTACGTCTGTTCCCAAGACTCATCATTTTAAAGTTTGTATTTGATATATATACACCGGTGTATATTGCGATCAGTTTTTGGGTAAACGCCTGTTTCTTTATATGTCAGGAATCTTAGGAATTTTGCTTGAATTTTTTCCAGCTTATCTGAGCTATATGCAGTACTTGAATTCCAGATAATGGTAGCGTATTCAATTTTTTTTTTATCTTACGTATGTTTGAAATAGATACATGTGAGTTTCTGTCTTCCTGAAATCCTTTCCCATTCTTATTATTTATTCCAGATTTATATACACTTCATTAACAATGCCGGCCGGGTGGTCGAGCGGTCTGCGGTGGCAGGCTATCGACTCAACGGTCCCGGGTTCGAGTCCCGGCAGGGGCATGGGTGTAGATTTTAACACTTAACAGCGAAAGGCAAATCGTGATGGGCCGAAGTCCAAAGTTACTAAACTGGCCCATATAAAAATAAAGTTTAGCATTTTTTTTTCTTCATTAACAACATTGGCTACATGAACGTCAAAAAGGAATTTGGAATCAAATATTATACCTAGATCCTTTATAGTTTTGGGGTATGGGAAAGGCGTGTTATTAATATTATATTTGAAATGCACGGCTATCTGACATCTTGTAAATGACATTACATTACATTTGTTGGCATTAATTTCAAGTGAATTATTGTTACACCATCTGGCTATTTCGTTTATGTCAAGTTGTGGATTTTCACAATCGTTCAACGAGTTGATAGTAGAATAAATTTTTAGGTCGTCAGCGAATAAAAGTTTGTTAGGTGATTTGATACATGCAGGGAGATCATTAATGAAGAATAAAAATAACAGGGGTCCTAAGTTCGACCCTTGAGGAACTCCCGAAGATGCAGAATATTCCTGAGATATTTCTCTTTTATTAACAACATATTTACAATCACCTAAATAAGACTCAAAAAATAACTTAATCAGATCTGGAGGAAAGTGAAATTGCATAAGTTTTCCCATGATAATACGGTCATTTACTGTATCAAATGCCTTAGCGAAGTAGGTGTATATTACGTCCACTTGCTGCCTCTGGTCTAAGGTTGATGTTATGTAATCAGTTATGAGGCAAAGGTTCGTTACAATTGACCTACCACTGAGGAAACCATGCTCAAATTCTGGTATTGAAGGTCTGACATGAATACTGACTTTTGGTATAATATTCACTCAAATACTTTTACAAATGTGCATTATATGGCAATTGGCCTATGATTCTTTTTATATCAGATTTGCCAAAGTATTTGAGTATTGCCTTTCGGTACGGGACAAATTTTCGTTGTTTTCCAATCATCCGGAAACACATTACAAGTGATTATTAGGTTAAAAGTGATGTAAAGTTGTGTCAATAGGGGTTCTTCGGAGCCCTTTACTATATATTACGGAATGTCATCAGAGCCTGTACTTACTTTCGATTTTAACTCTTTTATTGTATGTTGTTCTTCTCGCATTTCAGTATGTTAAACCTTGAGTTGATCTAATTTATCGCTCCTCCTGTGTCATATATTACTGGAGTTTGAGCATCTCAAACTTTGATTTTTTCCCGCAATTTTGATAATTAAAAATCCTTGTATGTTTTGTCCTAATTAAGATAGAAATTCCATTCATGAGTTATTGTGAAGGTCTTGGACAGACCTTTCATTTGATATGCAAGATTTGACTCTCCCTATGACTTTGAAAATTTGACTTTGAACTTGATATTTAACCTTGAATAACAAAAATAACGTCACCTCCGACTTTATAATACTTTCCCATAACAATAGTCTTTTATTGGGGAAGACATGCTTCAAGTTCCAGGATGAGACACTTAAGAGAAGATGGATATTTTAAAAATTTTATTTATGACTGTCAAGCATTTTTGGAAAGGGTGGGCACGTAGTGTTTGTGTTTATGCCCACTCCTCCCCGTGTTCAATTTGATGCAACAATGTTATGAATAATGCCATTGTATAGATTAAAATTCAAGTGTTAGGAGAAGTGGTGGTGGCAATTCGAATAGTCCGTCTGGGGCTATTGGAAGGGGAAATCCAATGTTTTCGCTAGAATCTGCGATCTCTAGTATATAATTGACCATATCTTCGGAATATTTAGATCTAGAATTCTAGCGTTAGTGTCTAATTAGCGAAAGTGTTACCAAATGTAGTCTCTTGTGTGATGGTATTCTCTTGTAGTCCATCTTAAGATATGGTGAGGGAAATCAAACATGACTGCAGTCACCCTCTCGATAATCTTTTTAACTATTGCAGCAAGAGCTATGATTCTGGTGTCAAATTGTAGTGTTTTACAATTATAATCATCAGTAATCGATGGTTGCCATCTGGAGAGCCCGTCTTGAATAGTGGAGAAGGAAGAATCTAATCAAGTGTTTGAGTGTTCTCACATTGTACTATCATGGCCAAAATTATGTTCACATGACTTTGTTATACACGATTTTTCTCTAAGCCCAGCAGATAGGCCACCCAACTAACGTTGAGTCGGCGGTGTGTGATTCTGAGAAAGTGTGAGTGAGCGAACAAGGGTTGGAATTTTCTTTTCTTCAACACAAAACATTATCACATGTCCTGGGTTCTGAAAAATATATTTATGATTT
>JAGDQP010053413.1:0-13567 GCA_022664845.1 Lepisma saccharinum | reverse complement strand
AATTATATGAAACAAACGGAATTCATTGTTCTGGAACTGACAATTAATACAAAAGACTAGCATTAGCAGTTGCGTATCGGCCACCTCGAGCTTGTTTAAAATAATGAGAATGAAATTGGTAAATTATTGGGTGTTCATGAACAAGTGATAATAATGGGAGACCTGAATTAGGATTTGCTGTTTTCTAAGGCTCACATATAAAATTCCTTAATACCATTAAGTCTTATAATTTTAGTATTTGTCATCAACAAGCAACATATCACACACCTTCCAGTCATAGCTGGACTGACATAATATTAACAACACATCCCGAACGTATTATTAAACACGGTCAACTCAGTGCGAGTGTTATATCTTTTAACGATCTGATTGTTGGTTCTTATTCGTTCTCTATGAAGATTTATCAACCCAGAATGGCCACTTACTGTGAATAAGGAACATCGATATAATAGCCCTAAATCTTGAAGCTGCGAACGCTCAGTGGCAGACCTAAAATAATAACGTATACCTTAGTGACAGGATGAATTCATCAATTTTTCAGCTACTCAATAAACATGCACGCACAAACAGGAGAAGGGGCATGATACCACCATCAACCTGGATTACACAATAAATTTTCACCTTAATGGCAGAAAGAGATTTGGAACATAGAAACTTTAAGAAAGTCAAACGCATAAACTCAGACACTACACGTATTCGTTTTTAACTTTATCGATCTCTTGCAAGCAGGCTGTCACGAATGATAAGAAACATTTTTCATCTAGCCTGCTCAATGTAGGTGGTGATCTTCGCGTGCTCTGGAATAAATTAAAAACGCTGCGAATGGGGCGTAACATAGATATTGTTCATATCCCACTCAATGTTGTTCATTAGAGGATTTAAGTACCATTTCGCTGAGGTGCCTTTTATTGGTAAAATCGTTAAAACGGAAACTCAACTTTGAGGCACCAAATGGATGGTGCAAAATTTGATTTCACGCTTAGTCCTAATCAGGTGGCAAATTAAGGTGGCAGGTGACTATTGTAGAAATTAAGTCGAACGCAGTAGTAGTTCATCAAATCTCTTCTCAGTTTCTGAAACTTATCCTTTCTCATATTTTGCTCTATATAACTGACATGTTTAATCTTTCAATCAGGTATGGAAGTTTTTTCATCAGTTTGGAAATTAGCTATGGTACGCCTCATTCCTAAAACTAGCTTTTTGACTAGTTCAACCGATTACCGTCCGATAAGTATATTTCCGACTTTATCAAAAGCATTGGAGTATACAAAGATCATATCTACTTCTATATTACATGCAACAAACTATTAGAACCTCTTCAGCCAGGATTTAGAACTAACCACAGCCAGATTACTGCACTGGGTTACGTAACACAAGTTTTTCTTTGGGCTATGGACGATCGACAAGATACAATCCTATTTCTGTTGGACTATAGCAAAGCTTTTCAGTCTGTCGACTTTGATATATTGATAGTTAAATAGAAAGCTTTCTTTAACGTTCCATATTCTGATGTTTCGTGGATTTGCTCCTACCTATTTGATTGTGAACAGTTTGTTACATCTCATAATAAATCCTCTGTAACATAAATCGCATGCGGTGTTCCTCAAGGGAGTGTTTAGGTCCTCTTTAGTTTGCACTCTATATCAATGACATTTCTGACGCCCTAACGTACTGTCGTTATAATCTTTAAGCATATGACCTTCAAATTCATCTCTCTTCCTCGCCATCAAACAATAAATAAAGTTAATCAAGATTTAGAAATCTTAATCAGATGGTTAATAGGACATGGCACGAGCATCAACCCAAAGAAATCCCAAGCTATGATCTATGCTTCCAACTATGTTCGTCGCAGTATTGACTGTGAAACGTTATCCCACTTAAATATAAATAACACCGCAATATTGTTCCAGCGCACGGCCAACGATCTTGTTTTAATACTGGTTCAAAACTTGTCTTGGAAAGATCATGATAACAATATAAGTAACAGAGCCTTTCCACCTTTGTTCTCAATGCGACGCATGAAAACATTCTTGTCTATGCCGGAACGATTATATCTAGTTATGATGTTGGTTCTGTCACACAATGATTACGGGGATGTTATCTACTCTGATCTCTACATGTCCAAAAATCCTGCTTTCGTTTTATTTTTTAACTATAGATAAGATCTTTCGCTGTTCTTTAATAAATTAGGATGGTCTCGCTTGCATGAACGTCGTAAGTCCCACAAACTTATGTTGCTATACTAAGTGCTGAGAAATGATTCAGTCTATTTTTATCACGCTTCCAGCAGTTACGCGATTTCCATAAATTTAACACGAAATCTCGCAAGTCTACCCTTCTTTCAATTCCACGGCATAACTCAAACTTTTCCCCTAAAGCTTTCGGTCACATATTGTAAACTTTGGAATAGTCTCCCTCACTCGACCGGGCACATGTATCCACTGGCAATGTATCGGAAAAGTGTTGAGAAGCTGTTTACTAATTATATATCTCACCAGGCAATGAGCCGAGTAAGGTTTTCTTTAGGTTGGATATATCAATAGAATTATATTTTTTTATTTCAATGATATAATTGTTAAGGCAGGGAACAGTGTATGTGTGTGGGGGGACGGTGAATGTGTGCTCGGAATATATTAGTAGTATTATTTGTGTTGTCCGTCAACTCAAGACATCTTTGCATTTCACAAGAATCACTCACATTGACACTTCCATAAGGTCTCACACAAAATTTTAGCCGTCGCGGATCCCTGCACGAGGAGTGGAATACACCTGGTGTTCGCCCGCGAATCAGTGTCCTGATATCCCATGTGTTCTGCTAAGTCAGTGCACGTTTCAGTGGCGTAGACGGAGAGGGGCGCGGGGCCCTTTAATTGATAATTATTTATTTTTGTAGCATTTTACAAAAATATCCAAGAATATGTTTCGATTTTTTTTTCGGATTGGCATAATTTATATACCAGCGACGAATCAAGAGAGAGGGTAGGGAAGCACGTAATTAACATTTAACAATTTAATTAGAAAATTCGTATATTTAACCGGACTCCTCACATATTACATTTAAGATATCGGTATCAAATTTCATGATGTAAATGAGCAATATCGTAAATTTATAGCAGACATTCTATAAAACGTCCTCCTACGTCGTGAAAGTCCTGGCTCGGCCACTCTTCTTTCTTCTATAAAACGGTTCAACCAATAGTAGGCTAATTTGCATTGCATGAAAGTGGCATTTTTACGAGAATATGGCTTGCTAAATACACTAAATTTGAAGTTATTTGCAATTGAATTAGACAAGATTTGTTTACTTGAGGAAATGTAATACATTTTTGCTACTAATCTTTCGACAATTCTTAATGGAAATATCGTCTTCCATGACCGTGTATCTAGGGGAGCTGCGCTTGGTTCATGAAGACAAGCGCAGATAAAAACAGAGAATCAAATTATCTATTGGCTAATATTCAACTACGTTAATTCTAAGATGCGTTACCATCTTTTTTATACAATGGCACAGTAGCATTTACTAATTATAGATTTTTTTGCCATCCACTGGAAATCTCAAGAAACAACAACAAGCATTTATGCTAAGGAATTTATGGGCATGCAGCTAAAACTATATTTCCTACCCCTTTCTTTATTGAGCATAGGATTCTTTATCGGGTAAATCCGGAAAGGGCATATATTAAATGCCGCCAAGTTTCAAGTCATCAGTCGGATCTCCCCGCATTGGCATGCGACTGTTAATTTATTACTGCATTCAAATGTTTATTTATATATATATATATATATATATATATATATATATATATATATATATACATTTCCTGCCACAATAATACTTGAATGTGGAGGAATACTAGACTCTGAAGTAGCCTAAGACTCAACAATCGAAAAATAAAGCTTTACTGACATACATATTTGCTTTGCTATCTTCAAATGTCATCTCCCGATATGCCGCTCAGGGTGCTGGGACACTCTCTGTACAGGAATTTGAGATGCGGGAAAGGTGTTTGTACTAAATAACATGTTTGCTACCGGATGTAATTGTGACCTCCGTTATGATAAAACACCTAAGAGGCGAACCTGCCAAATGTGTTGAATTTCCTTACGATCACACATCGCTATAGTTTGGCATTTACCAAACGTAGATAATCCTGAAAAATACTAATGTGCCCTCGGTGACACAACCACACAACCGATCTCGGTTACACAACCTTACAATGGCAGACCATAAACTAACAAAATTGAACTCTCTTTAAAATTTCATTAAACTGATTAAATATACTCACAATACAAACCATTATACACACAGATTTTATCACTCCCTAAACCTATATTTTTTATTGCGTTCAATTTGTAATATTCACCCCAGACCGTTCAGTTCATTGGAGCTCATCCTTTAATAACAAAAACCAAATGTTTTCTTCAGCGACAAACCATTATTTTTAACAGCTAAATTCCCACAAAACTGGAATTGGTTCATTAGTATTGTGTCTCTGTCCTAAACTCTGTGATACTGTTTTGTTAATTACTATGATCACATCTATCAGGTACTTATCCACTACGTGTTACCACAAACTGCCTCCGGAAACAGTTCATTTCACGATATGACATCATCAACGCAATAGATTTAAGGTAGTAATATGTCGTTTGACAAACCTTTAGTCTCTTCACTTCCATTAACACATTAACTGGAAGTAATCCTGCTATCACACAGACCATGTTGTGGAATCTCCAGCTGCCTGCTCTATTGATCTAAACTAAACGCTTTCTTAAGACGTCAGTTATAGTGACTCTTTGATACGAAATTTGCCTACAATCTGATTCTTTGTTCTTATACATGTCTACTGTAAATTATTAAGTTTTTGGGTGTTTTAAGTGCAGTGTATTTCTTAAAATTATCTAGCACTTTTTTCCCATGCTTCCGTTGCATTATAGGTATTTCTTTTAGATTTACTGTGGGGTAAAGCATACTAGCATAACCCCGACAATCGCGTTCAATGGAGCTTCTACTGTAGTCCGTTGCGTTCCTTGAGTCTGATATTAAGGGTTGATAAACGACTGTAATTATTACTATTAAGTAAAATATCTCTCATAAATATTTAACGTTCTCTTTCTCACACATTTGTGTTTAATATTACCCCCCATTTAACGACAAATTCTCAACTCTTTCATTTCGTTTTTTTGCGTATACGATGCTCCATAGTTCGAGACAGCGTTTTCGGACAAAGAGTACGTCTTATGGGGGCGCTACACAAGTTTTATTAAAATCTTGCTAAGAAAATCGGAATATAGATAAGACGTTAGGAACGAATGTCATACATATCTGTAATAAAACTATTTAAGGCTTATTTTATTAGAACATCCCACGCTTGTACCCTAGGAAGCTAGATTAAAATTCGAAATCACAGATGCTAGGAGATGTAAATGTTACTTTCACAGACTCATATGGAACTTTGAACTTTAATTACTATCCTGTAGTAGTGTGTGTATACAAGTGATCCTTAACTGCGGTTCTGTGGAACCCAAAAGTTGCTGGACACAATGGTAGGGTTTACGCGAAAACCAGCAAATAGAATTCTAAGCATATGATATGTTTCGTTCATCTACTGCGCAATACTACGTTACATTTTGCTCTAGAGTAGATAACATATTATTTGCCTGGAAGGAGGCTTCATCAAAGTTTTGCTAAATGTTTTAGGGGTTCCCCAGATGAAAAGGTTGGCAAACAGTCGTCTAAACTATGGTGAAAACTAATGTTATTTAAAAGTGTATTTGAGAAAAATGCTTCCGGTGGCAATCGGTGCATATGATACCCTTTTATATTCTATTATATATAAAGGAACTTTTCCATTCCACTCACTTAAACAATCCTCGGGATGTCTTAAAAAGTACCTACAATTTCCTTGGTTTGTCCCAAACTACGTCCTGGGACAAAAAGTGTCTAGCGTAGCTATACATATTTCAGGAAAAAATATGAACGCCTACAGAAAAAGCACTCAATACAAGCGCTAAATTAACCCACGACCTTGCACTAAACAAACGGTGCATGCCTTTTTTTGAAATTTCGAACTATTTTAGCTGAACTTTGGGATCAAATCGAAGTTCCATCACTAGGAGTTTCAATCTCCCTGTCGAGGATATTAATTATTTTGGTCTTGAGCCAGAGCAGCAAATCATCCGGGATGGCGTCAAACTCCTAAATTTTGAACCACTGTAAAACCGAAACTATGTAATTTAAAAACTTAATCTTTGGGGAATCTCAGTTTTTCATTCGTCCCAATCATACTGCCAAGTTTGATGAAAATTAAAAGGCAATATGTTAACACCTATAGACGTTTTGACATGGAATGACCCATACGTGAATATTCTATTTTGGTACGTATGTATGAAAGTAAGGTTTTATTCCCAGAGTAAAAATAAAGACTTTTACTAGTTCGGAGAGCAGTTAGTAAATATTGTTTCATGTTGTTAACTACTGATGGATTCAGAGCGTTCTCGTATGTTTCGAGATTAGTACGTCAAATTTCATCGCCATGGAAATTAGAAGAATTTTTATGCAGAATTACATCAATGAGCTTATATTATTTGCGTTTTATGATCAGCAATGATGCTTACGAAGGTGCTATGACAGATGCTCTGTCAACTGGGAAGACGATACATAATGGAACGTATTGTTTTTATATAATGAAAGAAAATTCTGGTGTAAACTCTCAGCTGATATCAGTATATTGGAACGAATAAAGATGCTTAGATATTCTATAGATGGAATTTAAGGAATCAACGGTATATGATCAGCGATAATATTGCAATAAGTTAATTTTCTACTTAGAATTATCTTTAGGAGTATTTAGTTCAATTATCTACACAAAGAGAAAAAAACTGTTCAATTCTTATAGTATGCATTGGGAATTTAACAGTCTTCTAGTCTGCTAATAGTATTCAACTGCTTACAATGGACGTAATTAACTCTCGCAGATTAGGAAAGCACGCCATATGTTTTCAGTTAAGATGTCTTCTATATAGCATTTACGCTCCCATCCGGTGCAAAAAGGCTTAACTCGCAACACCACTCTGTTTTGTGGTGGCAACTCTTCGTTTACTAACCACTCCAATAAAGATAATGCTCGCGTCCACCAACTGGTGTTAAGACGAATCCAAGCACCTGAATGGATTGCAGTTAAATCCGATATAATCCCAATCATTGGAAATGAAATGCGATAAGAGAACATGTATTAACAAGTATATGATGTGGATTGCATAACTTCCAGTTAATGGATGTCCAGACACGTGATAGTCTACCACATTAAGAGTTTCTCTACTGGCACGAATATCTGTGTTTACCCAGGAGGATTTCATTGTTGAGTATCCCAAGGATAATAATCTAAAATATCAAGGCGTGATTAATATCAGATTCCTGCCAACATTCTATAATGTACCCGCTCATAGAGATAGCGACGCAGATAAATGCCGAGAATCCGTTTACTGAGCCGTATGAAGAAGAAATGTTGGTAGTTAGCCACTCTCATTTGCAATGGTTTCTACAGGATTTATAAATCAAGAAACTGGGATTGTTGTGATCAACTCTGGGAGTTAGTTGTGATCTGTTATATCATCTTTTACTCTTCAGTCTCCGTGTTAACGAAATTTTCCTAACACTTGTATTTAAAAAGATATGTTTGTTGAAAGTCAGGGAATCGAAATGTCGAACAACTAAAGGTCACGCCTACTGTTTAAGTTATTGCAAAGCTACTAATCTGTCATCTCAAGAATATAGCCATAACGTTAAAATAAGTATGCGTTATTTTTCTGACCTCCAGGATATATACTTGTGATCAGTTGCGTCACAAGTAACAAAGTACTTCAAATACTTATCTTTCTACTTTTCACATAGATGTTACCTTACTTTTCACCTTAATACATTTAGTAAAACAATCATGTTTGGAAAAGCGAAATAAAGTGTCTCACAAGGAAATGGTACTTAATGTCATGTTTTAATCTATGTTAAAGGTAGAAAGATAGGTAGTTAGTACTTGAAGTACTTTGTTTATAAGACGAAGGAAGAAACAAAATATTGTATACGAGATACAGGCAGAATAGGATTGATTATAGGATATGGGAAGACAGCGGCTATGCCCAGCCAAGCGATGCCTCCAAAGTAAGTTTGTTGGTGACTTGTATGAGATTTCTTTAAAGGATTGTTCTCTGAAGAAGAATAAGAAAATTTGAAGGTGACGGGCATAAACATGACAACGGCAGTAGCTTAAAGCATCAGCTATATCGTTGACGTAGATATCAGAAAGGTGACCTAATACACTGCCCTATAACATTATTTTTTATCGATGATGAAGTGTTATTAGAGAAGACGAAATCTTAGTGGCTGATCAGATACAAGTGATTCCACCATACGGCAGTTTTAAAAAAAAAAAACAGAAAGATTTAATTTGGGAATCAGAACGTCCTAGTAAAGAGATTGAAAAGATTTGCTATTAACCGAAACACCTTGCATTGTTTTAACGTCTATGATTCACGACTCCTTGGAAATCTTCTGGTACGTGCACCAACGAGGTATTAACGCTATGGTTAGATCTAAATCCTAAATTTGGAGGCTTTAGTAGCTTTATTTTGAAACGCGAACTGCCCATGTATAACAACTGATAACGTTATCACTTTACGATGGGAGATGACTTTTTATTTATGGCCTTTAGGCATCTAAGGCTCGGGCTGGGATAGTGGAAGGGGAAAGGAATAACGAATATTGGAATAACGACGAAATGTTTCTGATGTAATAACACCAACGGGAATATAGCCAATCGGAATAACACTGAATAGAAATAATCCAATTAAACCGAAAGGAATGAGTCCGACTGGAATAAGATCGAAACAAGATGCAATCCGATTTTTTTGCAATATGCCACAGTGGAATAACCTAAAGGAAAAATACTACATTGAATACTGTCTCATAATTTATCTTATTAGTATCCTAACAGTCATTGTGTAACTTAATTTCTTAACTAGATTCTTTTTTGGGGGGGATCCAAGGCCTGCGAGGCCATTCGAGCACGCCACTGAAATATTTTTAGGCTGAAATGTTTGCGATTGTAAGAAATATTAATTACTTGATACTTTCTTACAATGAAATTACAATAAAAGATTAAAAACAGCATCTTCCAGAAGAACGATTTTGTTTCTCTTCGGTAGCTTATGTAACTCTGTTTCTAAATTAATAAAGGTAAGCAATTCATTTAGGTTTTATACCAGTCTTGATAAAATTAAATAATAAAGGCAGATTTTTCTACTCCTGGTTATAAGCACTTAATCATTGTTAACAATAAACACGACACACAAACTGCCTTTCGATTGACGTCTGTCAAGTCAAAATCGCCACATTTGAAATTTTATTAAAAAACATGTCTAATCGTTTGTGCTACGTTTGTGCTGGATTGTGCAGAAAGAATTTTTGTTTGTGCTCCAACGCACAAGAAAATATTTAAAAAATAATGTGGCGATTCTGGCTTGACGTCAAGTGAAAATCGCCATATCTCGAAATAAGTATCTACTTAACAAAAGACAGACGCATTCGATTACGCTTCGTTTGTGCTGGATTGTGCCGTCACAATTATCGTTTGTGCCCTAATACTCTGAAAATTATAGCAAAATTTCAAATCTGAAAACGTCACTCCAAAATAGACACATTTTAAAATGTTTTTCCTTTCACTAATAAACAACTCCATTCGTTTGTGCTACGTTTGTGCTGGATTGTTCAGAAAGAATTTTCGTTTGTGCTCCAACGCACAAGAAAATATTTAAAAAATAATGTGGCGATTCTGGCTTGACGTCAAATGAAAATCGCCACATCTCGAAATATTTATCTACTTAACAAAAGACAGACGCATTCGATTACGCTTCGTTTGTGCTGGATTGTGCCGTCACAATTATCGTTTGTGCCCTAATACTCTGAAAATTATAGCAAAATTTCAAATCTGAAGACGTCACTCCAAAATAGACACATTTTAAAATATTTTGTTTCTCACAAATAAAGTACTCCATTGGAAATATAAAATTTGTAATCATGATGAATAAAGTTCTTTATTTTGTATAACAGATTTTTATAGTGTTTTCTAACTAATATGCTATTTTAGTACTTATGGACAATTTTTCAGTGATGTTTATTGAATAATCTTTATCTAATTAAATACACGTTCTGTATATGAATTACATGTATATTGTTTTGCAATATAAAATCTTTTTTTATTCTCTTACATAAATATTTAAATATTCTTGAATGTTACAATACTTATTACTTCCTTTTGATATCAGAATTAACAGCCAATATTATAGGTACCTATGGACAATTACGATAATCTCAGACAATACCTGTAAACTTATTTAATTTAGTTTCTGTGTACAAATGTACGAGGGCCATACCGAAAGTTGTGCCTGTCAATCATTATAACGGAAAGTATGAATCAAAATTTAATTCCTTTTCTGCAGCGTATAGATCGACTGTTCTTTGATCTTGTCGCCAATTTCCGTTAATGGAAGTTTTGCCGAATCATAATGTGAAGCATACGCGGAAGGTTATTAGCATGCTCCTGACAGTAATGTGATGTAGTGCTTCCGACATCCATGAAAGGCCGATAAATATTTATGTTGATTAGACAATTTACGTAATGTCCGAAGATGGATTAACCACCACTTTAAGGGAGTAAAAAGTAGTGTGGAAACAAAACTCTAAGTAGAAACCAGTGACAACAGTAACAGAAGAAACAATAAAGAGTAAATGACATGCTTAGGACGGATCAACGTCTCACTGTCGCAGAAATGTCATTAGAGCAGTTACGTGGTAGGAACGCTGTCCACTAAATGATCAAAGAACTTGGGCTATTGAAAAGTGTGTGCAAGACGGTTCTTCATCAAGTAACGCCTGATTTGAGGGAGAGGACACAGGAGGTATGTATATGCTACTGGAACAATTTGAAGCCTACATAAATACCTTTTTTTGATAATGTTTGCACCGGTGATGAGACATAGACATACGTTTACGACCCAGAGAGATAGGTGAAGTGGAAAATACGATCAGCAGCTGGGTGAAGATTTGCCCAAAATTATTATTCCAAAGTGGGTTGAACAGCGGCGAAAATGCGTTGCCGCTGAGGGAGACTTTATCGAGTAGCACAAGCTTGTAGTTGTACAGGTGGTCTACAATTGTGTGCAAGTTCATTTCTCTTTTACTATTATTACAGAAGATATGGCAGATAGTACTTTTGGTAGGCGTGTGCATCTATACTTGTGTATGAATAAATTATTAACGACTTACAAATATGACTAAAATTGCTATATTTTCTTGTACTGAACATCAAATATCATTAGAACATCTATTACATTTATTTTATACCGTTATTAAACACATATATGATTTAGGTACATATGCACAGTGATTTACGATATTCTTACTCAGTGCCCGTAAGCTAATTGAACACAAAATCTGTCTATATACATTTGTGCATCAATAAATTTTTAATGATTATAACACATTTTTAAAATTATATTTTCTCTTGTACAGAACATCAAATACCCTTAAGAAGAATTAAATATTTATTACAGCTATTTGATACCGTTATTAAACACCTATGTGATTAAGGTACATACGCACAATTCTCACTCGTACCCGTAAACTAATTAAATACAATATCTCGAAATAAAATGTTTGTTTCAATAATTGTTTTCAGATTTAAACACTCATTTTTCCGCCGTAGTTTCGTTTCCGCCTTGATCGTAAAACGTTCATGTGGCGCTTACCATTTCCCCCCTGAAGCTGATCGATATTAGCCCTGTGCAATTAATTATACATAGTAGTAAATGACACCACTATAAACTTGTTCATATTTCAAAAATGATATTTAACATGAATTGTCAATACTCTCATTGCGTTGTATATAGTAACAAATGTGGGAATGCGCTTAATTTCGCACTTGTACAACCCTTCAACAAATTGTCATAGCACTCCCACCTTTCATGCTGACGAAGACAGAAATAAGTATAATGGCCTAAACTTTGGCCACTTACTGGAGGGATGAAGTTGATTACACTTTGTAAGCGCCATATTTTTCCCTTCAAACGGAGAAATTTAGGGATATCATTCAAATTCACGAATTCTACATTTTCTACGTTTACACTAGATTGTTCTTTTAATGACGCATTTGAATGTTTATGGTGCATAACTTCAATAAATAATAATGGAGAAGCTAAACTTGGTGTCATTTTTACAACACCATTACACAAATAGCTTTCTGATAGTGACGATTCTCGAACGTATTGAGATGGTGGAACTGTGGTCACGTCTTGCATTGCTTGATAACATTGAGAATAAGTAATATCTAATCTTTGTTGCACAAGTTGTTCCAGGTTTGTTATGGACGAGTTTTCTCCGTCTTTACTGTATACTACAGGTAGTATTGGGGAAAGAGCACGTTTCTCTTTGTCCGGGCAATATTCGGAAGTACATTCTTTTGATTCTGCAATAGCTGGAAAGAAAGGAGCAAAAAACATCCTTATTACATCGGTAACATTCTGTGCGCATTCAATTTGCATTAAGTTGCCAGGAAGTGGTACTTGTTGTAGTGCTGAATCTTTCAGTATTGATCATCTTAATCGGTACCCTTTCTTACCAATCCTGACAGTAGCTATTTGTTTAATAAGTTTGCAGATTGGTGCAGAACTTCCGTCAACTGCTGTGCGAAAATCTTTGAATTCACCATAAGCAACCGCTACACTTTGAAGGATACTATCAAATGCACACGTGTTCTTAAGATAGTACTTTTTTTCTCAAAAATCACTGGTGAACATAATGTACCATTCTTCAAAATTGTTAGTTTGGAGGACGTACTTTTTGTGTGAATTGTTTTCACTATCCAGTTTGAATCCGGGTATAAATAAGAATAACGCAAACGTTTTTAGGGGGTACTTTGTTGTGTCCACGCCAGTTCTCTTCAGCTATCTCTTCATTATAAGCATTTATTTCATTATTTATATGAGCTGAGCCTGTATTAACAGAAGGAATGTTATGAACTTCAATATCCTCTTGCTGATTTTGTCCAAGCTGTTTTAAGTTACATGATTTACACATTCTTCTCTGGCCATACCCTTCGTCATCACTCTCATCATTGGGAAATGGAAGCGAACATCCTTCAAGAATGTGAACAAATTTGCCACAAACAGCACATTTGTGGGCACCTGTAGGCCAATCTTCTCTTGCGCAAGCCGGACAAGTCAATTCACGATTTTCTGTTTCAATTACTGTGCTTAACTTATTATCAACATTATCATTAGTTACATACAGTACTTCTGTCGTTTCTCTTCGTCAGCACGACAGCGGTCGCCATCAGTACTCTCATTATCCATTAAATTATCTGCAGTATTTTCAGTACATCTGTTTACTTCTTTGGACGCTAGCTTTATGGAACCTTCTATGGAAGATATATGCAGTTGAAGGAAGTCATCAACTCTCATTGGTGTATCCTCCTGCTTGAGATCAGCTGCTTTCAGTTCCCGAAAGTAGCACTCCACA
>JAGDQP010053412.1:0-13568 GCA_022664845.1 Lepisma saccharinum | reverse complement strand
TAGATTAAGAGTGCTGTTGAAACATGTACGTTGGCACGAAAATAAGGATAGACCTTCGTTCATTCCTAATGCCGACACTGTAGGAAGTAGGACAGCTCCACTCTGGCGGGGAGGAATTGGACATTGCCCTACTCTTTACGCCTAATTCAACGTCAATACAACAAAGAGCAGATTGTTACACTGGGTAAAATATATTTCGTTTTGTCATACGCATAAAATGTATTGTTGTCTGTTATCTAGAACCTAGAGTCTACTATCAAAATTGAACTTTATGAAAATCAGACTCCCGAGTGAAGAAAAAACAAACAGTTATTCCGTTCAGCAGCAGAAACAACACAGATACACATTACTTCTTCCTGAACGAAACTATGGTATGTGATGCCATCTTTTGGACACAATCAGAATTCACAGGTTGAATCAGAGATGTCGAAATTGGGAACACTGTCGGAATTCAGCGCAAATATTTTTTTTTTTTTTTTAGAAGCTATGTGAAGTTATTTAATAGGTGTACATGAACAAGAATTTCTGTTCCAAAACTTAAAAAAAAAAAAAAGGAAGTCCATTCAGAATTTTTGTGGTCAAATTGTAAAGATCTTTTATGCGTTCCTTGTACACAAAATTAAATGGGGCTTCTGTAGCTACAGCTATGGATGAATGAATAAGTTCTTATACCAATAATCGTAATATTGGTAGCTAAATTAGTGTTTTAAATTGAATCTAACGCATGCGTAACGTCCTTAAATGCTATAAAAATGCTTTCGTAGTTTTCGTTCACCGATCCTAAATTACAATTCAGGTTATCACAATGGTTTCTGTTACGGGACTAAATAAACGTTGATTGCAGCTAAAAGGACTGTTTCTTCGCGCATCAAAATTCATTTTGCGTAACAGACTCTTTTCCTTCTTTTTTATTTATTTTTTATTCGTGAAACGTCACAAGATTTACAACTGTTGAGTGCTGAGTGTGTAAATGTAAACACAAAGTTTGTGGTTGTTGCCCAATAAAATACTATTGACGTTGTGTGGTTGGAACATCACCCTTTTGGCCTTATGCTCGTAGTATCACTTACATTTCCGCTAATGTGAAGACAGGAATTTAATGTCTAGGTCATTGTTTCCAACTAGCAATAAATAAGTTTTGCAACATGTTGGGGACACAATTATGTTTCTTTGACAGTTTTAACTAACATATTTATAATAATAATAATAATCAGATTGTGGTTTGGAAACAGAAATACCCGAGGGAGGGATTCGGTAATTATGAGATGAATACAGCAAAACTGACAGTCTCCGTGATCGGGACTCGAACCCGGATCTCCCATTGGATATTCCGTCCATTACACCAACACGACACGGCCCATTCTCTGTGTATATAGAATGTTCATCACGCCTTGACACTCACCCAGGTCTTCATTGAAGGTTATGAGACCCAGACACTGCAGGTAGAGATTTTCCTGTGGTAACGGTGTAGATCACCCCCCACCCCACCATCTTGGTATGACCTTTTCATTGATTTACATGGAAATTGTTTTACTCGTCTCTCAGAAGAAGAATATTGTTCCGCTTTCACGAAATTTGCCGTGGTGGTTATTTTGACTCTTGCATAGTTTTGATTTTTGTAAGTTTCTTCAAACAGATGAGTATAATGCATTATTAATAGTTTACCATATAAATCGCAATATGTCAACAGGAAATTATACTGTTCGCGTGTAAAATATTGCATTTCTATAAAACAGCATGAGTCAAGGAAAACATGACGAAATACTAGGCGAAAACAGAAGTTAAAAATTACGCTCCTTAAGTTGAAGAACTGGGGTAGTGTTGAGGTGTGAGGAACATTCTATTATTCACAGAGAATTGGTCGTGCTGTTGTGGTATAATGGATAGCTTCCACAACCAGCAACTGGGAGATCCACGTTCAAGTCCCGGTCACGGAGTCTGTCAATTTTGCTGTATTCATATAATTATTATCGAATCATTATCACATTCTGCTTTATTATGACGCATGACACAAAAGCCCGAATAAGTCTTATTTTGTAAGCAATCTTGCGCTCTTAAAGGAGTTGGATCATAGAATGTTTGTTCTCCATGTATTCTAAGTCACAAGTTCTTAGTTAATGGTGTCAACCGTCAGGTCTAATTGATTCCAGGATTTACTTGAGGGAGCAAAACAAAATAAACCCCCAAATCATCTAAATCAACGAGAAGTGTTAATTTTATTCACATTTGTGTGGGGTTTATATTATGTATAGAAACGTTCTTGAGTTTCCTCGTGTTTGAATTTGAACCCAAAGATATATTTTGTAATTCAGATCAGCTAATCTAGAAAGTGAGTTTTGTAGTTACATTTTGAAGGGAGGAATTAACGTGGAGAAGGAGAAAGAAGGAACGTGAAAGTAAGTTGACATAAGAAATTAAACAAAAATAAACTGGGTGGTTCGACAGCCTCTTAAGGGCTCTGGCCTGTCGTAAAGTTGTATTACGTTCAAGTAGAGGATTACGGAGTCATTGCAACACCTCTTCGTACCTGTAACACAGTTCGCTACGATGTAGGCAAACACAGAAAAGATTGAGCTCCACCGGTATCGAACCCAGGACCCGCTTACACTGAAGTCGAGCGCGCTACCGCCTAGGCTAAGCAGGAGGCTCTTTAAAAGAAAGTAAATTTCCAAATTATGTTGAAACTGTTATTTTCCTAGGCTGAAACCTGTAAAGTTAGATAAAGATATTTCAGATTTCTGAAAGAGGAGACAAAAATTAATATTTTCATTTCAAGCAATCTAATCGCAGTTTCAATTAAACCAGAAATGAGTATTTGAGCTGAAATAACACTTTTGGTCATTTTGAATCATTTTTTTTTTAAAAAAATGGAGAAAGGACTCCACTCGTTGAAACATCAAAATCATTATTCAGGGCCCATTGAAAATGCGCCTTTTAGTGTTACTTTATGGCTATTTGCAAATTGTTGAATTGCTGTTCTTTTTCCCGTAACATGACAAGATGAAGGTAAAATCTAGCGATAAAGTTAAGGTTTAGCCTAAGATACAGTGAAGTCCACAAAGATAAATTCTACAGTGAAACAAATAGGAGAAGACAGAAACAATAAAAGTATAACATATCTGTAAGTGAGTTTGACCCAACCTTCCACTTACATGATATTAATATCTGATAATTCCATCACTTGAACCGCTTTTGTGGCTGAAAATTATTTTCCGTTCGATTTGGAAAAGGCGTTTGATCTACTAAACTGGAAAATCATAATGTAAGTATTGAAGAAATCCGACATGTAATGGAAAGCCGAAGACTTATAAGGAATTTCTATGTAAATCAGAGAATAAGAAGTATGAAACGATTCTCAGAACGAACAGTAATAGGTTGACGAGTGAGACAGAGATGTCTCTCCCCATCAAGCCGAAATTTAAACTCCCGTCAGCTTTTGGCTGTGGCGGTAATTTTAAATACCAAAAAATGTCATTTTTGTATACCAGCAAGAAGTTTGAAAGCTTTTTTCATGAAGTTGACGAAAATAATAACAGATGACACTGAAGATGGCCTCCTGTAGTGACCGAATATGTTTAGTTACGATATATTGCCGATAGATGGCAGAGAACGGAACGTTATGAAAGTGTTATATCTTGCGTACGATGTACGGCAAACCGCTACAAGGAGCTGGTTTCTCTCACGTATGGGGTACGGCAAACCGTCTTGAAGGGTTAATAAAATATGTCTAAAGGAGGTTGTAATGATATTATTCGAGAGCGAAGGAGGAGTTACGTTCAGTTGATACAACAATCAAATACACTAGATTTGTGGATGATTTGTTTCTACTTGCAGAGAATGAGACATCACTTAACAAGATGTTAAGACAACTACAGAAAAGCTGTGAGAAATACAAAATAAAAATAAACGTAAATAAAACGGAAGATATGGTAATTGGAACAAAACGAACAAAAGCAAACATCAAGATCTGAAGAGAATAAGTAGAACAGGTATATCCAGCTTCAAGTATTTGGTAAATGTTATAAGTAAGGATATGAAATGTGAGAAAGAGATAAAGACGAGAGTAGCGAAATAAAGTGCTGACTAAGAAGAATAAATTCTTCTGAGGATCCATGAACAAAGAGTTGAGGAAATAATTGATTAAATGTTTTGTACGGATAAGAAACGTGGACTCTACGAAGGAGTGAAGAAAGAAAATTGGAAGCGTTTGAAATTTAGAGATGAAGAAGGAGGAAAATCAGCTGGATACAGAAGATACGCAATAAGGAAGAAATTAAGCGAGTAAGTGAGAGAGACGAATTATGCTGGAGACAATAAACGAGAGAAAAGTAGCCGGCCGGGTAGCTGTGTAGTCTGAGGCGTTAGTCCACCGGCTCAAAGATCCCGGGTTCGAGTCCCGGAAGGGTCATGGGTGTGGATTTTAACTGGCTGTAAATGGGCGAATCGTTACTCGCCCGTTTAAAATCAATGAACAGGTGGTGAACAGTCCCATTATATTCCCATTTCTTCTCTAAGATTTGTCTCAAGGCGAAAATCTGGTCCAAAGTGGAGATCTATTTCTTCTAAATCCTTGTTGGTGATATCCAATTATTTCATTTATGTATACACTTAGGCGATTTAACAGTCTGTTCCGAAATGGTGAGACAGAATTCCCCCGTAGTAGAAAGTGTATTTGCCCTGTCGAATGCTACCTTGACCCTGCTTCTTATATCGTTAATCAGCTCGTACTTCTCAGTCTCGCATACCGCTACCTAGAGCGCCCGTTTTGTATAACGTCTGTACGTTCCACGCTCCTATTCTAAGGTCTTTCTTAATTCTGTTCTTGTAATCTCCTGAAGCTTTCCCAGCCCGGAGATCCGGATGAGGAACTAATTTACCTCCGGAATATCTTACCCCAGGAAAATCCCCGAACCATTTGTTACTATTTCTTTACATGAATTAGCGGTTTAGAGTTGTCAGCTCTACGACATCGCAGTAAAGGTAGACATTCAAGATATCGTCCTCTATTCATCTGAACCTTGCCTATAGCATTCATCTTCAGCCTTAGGCTGGTAATGGTGCAACTGCTTCCCTTCACCATGATATTTTTATTCGGGTTACCTTCCCCTAGCCTTTGTAGATCCCTCTACTAACGGCAAGGCAGCAGTACTGGTTTTGGTCCGCCCCGAAACATTTCCGGTATCCACCGTATCTGGTCGGCATTTCCCTATCCGCTACCTGGGAAGGCGCCTGGTGGGAGACCAGTAACTCCAACCTAGTCTTGACAGTATTAAGGAAGATAAGTTGTTTGCACGGACAAAAAGGAAGGATCATTGATCGGGATTCTCGAAGAGGGCTTAGCTTGCCTTGAAGGACCTGTCCCTTTCAAGAGAACACTAATAATTATAATAATTTCAATAACCAGCTGCTGCTCGGATATTTAATTTATAAATCCAATTTTCTCAAAAATTAGTATCGATCTAAATAATTTCAGATTTTGCAATGAGCGTCTATGCGTTCAGCGAACCTGATTTTCATGCTACCCTTTTCTAAAAATTATATCGCGAAGATAATTCCCCTGTTAGTTGGCCACACTGATTTGCATGCTGTTGTGTGAGTGGCATTCCCTTGAACGTAACGTGACGAACGCCGTACATTTTTTACAAGCGAGAAGCCGACAGAATCTCTCTCTCTAAGTACTTGCTAAAAGCGTGGAAACAAACGGTACCTATTGAAAGAACACTTCTTTTTTTAATGCCCATAAGGAGAGGAATGCGTAGCCGTTAACCAGCTTAATTCGCGTCCTCCTCCCATCTCTTTTTTATTTTATTTCTGTTCATCTTTTTTAAGTCTACGAACCTAAACGCCTGCGTTAAGCGAAGGCTTAGGCCTATTCGTAGATTTTATGTTAAAAGGCAAGCATATTTTCTGGTAGAAAGAAATTTAATTTGAAAAGAAAATACGAGAAATACTCGTGCGATAAAATAATTTCTTGATGTATACATATATTTGCATTACAATATTTGCCAAATAGATGTATAATGCATTAATTATACTGTACATTAGAAGTTCGAGGTTGTAATAAAATTATAGGAATAGCTGTTCACTGAGTGTCCACTCTTTTTAGAGGCAACCAACTGCTAGTAGGCTTACTTACTTACCATTTGGGCGTCAAGACTATTGCCGCTGTCCTAGTGGTCCTAGGAGATACTATCTCTAGCACCTTGTTACCTACGCTTCACCTTTGGACGCCATGGCTTGCCCGATTTGTTGTGGTAATGAGTAGAGACCATGGAAATTCGAGAATAGAGAATTCGCGAAAATTTTCTCAAAATGTGCGAAAAGTGATAGGAAATGTTTCTTGCTATCCAGAATATGAAATCTATGGATTTCTACTCGAGAATTATTCGCGAATTTTCCGCATTTGGCCTTCATTCACGAATTTTTACGTTTACTCGAGAATTTTCTGTTATTTTTTCACTTTGTTCAAGAATAATTTTTATGCTACTGTAATTTTCCGAGACTTATTTGAGTTACACTATTTAATACTTCGCTAGTTCGGTTGCGGCAAGTGATCCAGGAAAATTTTCTGGAGAATATTTCAAAACGTTAGATATTAAAAGTGTTTTTTGACCCAACCCGTCACGAGAGACAACCTTAGTGTAGTGTCCCCAAAGTACCATTTCTAGAAGGTGTTCCCTTTGACGAGTGTATGCAGGACTACATTGAATTGAGAGAAATGCTATCGAAATACGAGTTTGTCAGTTCTTGAGAGTTTGAATGCTCTTCAATGTGAGTATAAATCTTTTTATGGATGGTGCTGTTACAGCTACGTGAATACCAGTGTCGGATGTTGCCTGTGAGAGTTTCATTTCACACTTTTTTATGTGTGCTTATGAACAGAAGAACAAATTTAAAGGTGACAGACAAACCTGGTACTTTTATCGTCCAATGCTTTCAAGGTATGTGTTTGAATTTGACACACATGTCTGTATGTATTCATGTTAGCAGTGCTCGAAGCGGGTTAGAAAATGTAAGGGAACGGTTGAAGAAATGGTTAGAAAAAGTAAGGGTACATTTGCACCTAGTGGCGGCGATTGACTGTTGAAAGTAAAGGCAATGAGCTCCCATTAATAAAAAGGTAGAAGTACACCAAATCCAAAATAAAAAAGGTAAGGGTATGGTGTGCCCCCTCGTATCCGCCCACCACCACCACCACCACACACACATTTTGAGCATTGTTTGTTGGATAATTTTTTAAGGAAAATGTAGGTAGAAAAGTATGCAAAACAAATGTAGTGGTAAATATTACTTATTACTGGCGCTTCTTATTTCTACTCATAAATCTGCTAATTTCACTTAAAAACACCGAAGAATCTTGATCGTAAACTCAAGAATTTTAGTGACTTGTATTCAGGAATGAAGTTAATGCCTACTCAAGATTTTCCAGGGTCTCTATCAATGAGGCATTCGTCAGGATAAGTCCCTGAAAGCTCCTCTAGTATAGTGGTAACGTTCGAGGACTTCGGAGTGGCACGTAGGTTTAAATTCTGCTCCCGGTCATATAGACTGAGGTTTTGCATAATTTTATTCACTTATACCGGTCTTTTGAAACTTATGAAGCATTTTCGAAACAAGTTAATACGTATATATGTCCTCTTTATGTTGTTGTTGAGGAGTAGTTACCAGCTCGTTAAGTGATTTCGGAAATGAACTCATGGTTTTTGTTAGGCTTCCCACAAAATCACTTCGTATACAGTATATATTTAGCTACCTCCATGTAAAACATAATACAGTATATATTCCTAGGTGATTAGATTTGTTAGCATTGTTGCAGTAAGGAATTGTTTAGAAAATTTCAGCAGATGATGACAATGTACGTTGTTCGGAAACGGATTTTCAGCTCTAATTTGCGCATTTGTTTCAGTATGTACCAAATCAAAGAAAGCGAAAAGGACAAAGAAAGAAAGAGAGCGAAAAGAAAGGATGACTCATTTGCAAGACAAAGTAGATCCAGTGTGTCCTCCTAGTTCTGCCAACACAACTGAAGCTACGCTGTTTTGTACTCTATGTTGATGAATGACGTAATGCCAATACGACTTGTTCATCGAGTCTGCAACAGTTTCTGAGGTCATCTAGCAGCAGCCAAAGTAATATATATATTTTTTTTAAGAAATGTAAAAAGAAAGTAACGAAAGAACTTTTGTATTGTTGGCAGAGGGATTAATCGACAGAGGAATGAAATAATTCGTCTCTGAAAGTAATGTCAAACAAAGTAATTTTTATTTCGAAGAAACCTGTTCCAGTCATTTATACTTTACCTGCCGATCACAGACAATGATTATGTCCTTTGAAACTACAAGAGGGGGGAGAAAGGGGGACAAAGAGGTAAGGAATGACATTGGGAACGGAAAGAGGAAGAGGGTGAGGAGGGGTATCCAATGTGTGAAGTGTCTGCAGTTTCGCTCTTCGTACTAACGTTCTTGTTAACAGTAGCTGTAGAATTTGCAATCTGACGTAAAGGTTACAGCTCAGCCGGTTGAACAGGTATATAATAAGGCCACAACAACACCTTTTACATCATTAGGTTCGTTGATAATAAATATTACCAGTACTTACTTCGTTAATGAATTTAACGCTTTATGCACAAGAATTTACGAGACAGCAAAAGTTGTCATTTGCTTCTTTTCTCGTTACAGTGCATTTGTTTCAAGCCAGTCGAATAAATATTGAAGTATTGCTATTCTTGTAGATTTAACGTTGTCTATTTTCCTGCTTCAAGAAATACAACGTTTATAAATTTGATTAATTGAAAGTGACAAAAGCTGTATGGATACTCTGTAAAACCGATATACTAATCGTTTCATGAAAGTGACAAATACTTGCCTTTTTAAGAATTATAAGTGTTTTTAAACTATAATATTCCTCAAACAGTGTCAAATTCTCTGAATTTTCCATAAGAACGGCAAGTCCAGTGCATTTCTCAAGTAAGAATGACAAGTACAGTGTATTTGTTCATAACAGTGACAAGTCAGAGCATTATGACTTAAATAGTCCGCGAAACCTCCCCTCTTATCCGGGTTTTCTTTCTTTTTTCTTGTTTGGCTGATTAAGGTCCTAAACGATCTGGCGAACTTCTAAGGACAAGACTTATACAGGTTTTGGTAAAGTGAGTTTCGAACCGCTCCGTTCAGCGGACTCTCTCGGACTTGAACCCATGTTCGCGGACACAGAAAGCGAGTGCTGCTAACCTCTCGACCAGATGAGTCTCTTATTGTTGTAGTACAGTTACGTAAGTAACAATCAGCATGCTTCTTTCGAAACAAGTTTTTATTGTTAGGGCAGTTACTTTCGCATACTATCATTTAAATCTCCAATTGTTCATGTGCGAAAGTCATTAAATATTTAAGGATATTTACTTCAGTTGTGTATTTATGCATATACCATACTGACTGCAAGAAGGCATACTGAAGTTAGGAGTTCATCGTGAAAAGAAGTTGGGAATGAAAGATTGCAAATATTGGACAGTTGTTAAAAACTATTCTTTCATATTTCATATTAAAATGTTAAACTCCAAACGTTCAACTCTCCAACTTCAAGTGCTGATGCAGTAAAAGATGTGTATAACTGTGCCTGTTTCTAGTTTTGTCACGTGTAACATTGTATCTCTTTTATTAAGATCAAATTAGTGGCCATCTTAACAGAATTATGCTATTGTCGACTTAAGCCAGATAGCCATATGGAAGAGAAACGTAATAAGACCTGATTGTCTTCTGAAATTGTCTTCTGAATACTGAACAGCCCACACAATTAAAATAGCATTTCGTATCGGTTGCTGGTGTTCCTTTAAACAGATTTGGTAACTGCGTTCAAAGGAGTATGGCATTCATTCAGTTCTATTGTGTGCAAGTATTATCATTATTGTTAGGCTTCGAATAAAATTTTTTGAATCAATTATAACCTTATCTTCAGTGCTAAATATCAAGACTTTCTGGAATGATTTTGAGAAATAATTATGATACTTCAATAAGTATCATTATCGTAAGTGGTGTTCCGCCGAAAATGGCAGATCCTTTAAGGCCCGTTAAGCCCTCTCCATTCGTTCCGATTTCTCTCTGTCTTACTGTTTGATATCTGTTCCTACCACTGTAGAACATACCTTGAGTTGTCGTTAAGATGAACGGTTGAATGGTTTCAACATTTCAATATTTTGTCTCACGCAGAAGCATTGCTTCAATCAAATTTTTGTTGAATGATTCATCGAAAGGGCGGAAGATGAACGGTTTTCTCAACATTACATGAACCTTATACTACTGAAGTTAATATTATCAAGAAGTTGTATCCTCCTCCTTCCTCTTCCTATTTTCCCCTACAAACATTGTCTTAATCATCTCCGTTTTCTGCTGTTCATTGTCTCGATTATTGTTCGTTTTTCGCCTACTCTTTTCGGTATTTTATTACATATTTTCTGTCTAGCTTATCCCGTTTATTCTTCTCCATCCCACATTTCGAACGCTTTCAATATATATTCAAGTTGAAGAGGAAAGAAAATAGTTTTCAGTTCGGCGATTTGAAATATTTGTCGCTGATATTTTCCTTTTCCAAAATCTGTAGTCATTCCGGTTTCATCTCGTTTTCCCGAATGACGACGTTTTTAATCAATACAATCTTCTTCTACCAAATGGTATTTTTTCTTTGGCTGAATATCATTTTCTGAATTGGATAAAATGGAAGGAAGGGTTTTTCTTGTTCCAGCAGTTTTATAGTGAAAGTGTTAGGGGGATATAATTAATGAAATATATAGAAGCAAGGGAAGATAAAATATTGTACTATAGGAGAGGATGAAACGTTGTAGCAAAACTGAAACTAGTTTTTTAGGAAGAAAAAAACAACAACTAATTTTCCATTTTATTTGGCGTACGTAGTTTTGAAAGAGAAATACGAATTTGAGGTAGTAGATTTCCAGTAAATATTTTTGCTGCTTAATTTTGAATGTGGAATTATTGGGGGATCAATTCCAGCACTTTTCAAATATTCTAAATTCACGAAGTATCAAGCGTTTTCAAAATTCCGCTTTAGACATTGCGCAATATATCTAGACATTACGTGCCTGTTGTTTGAATCTCATTTCAATCACTTTAACATGCAGGGAAGTATTCTGTAAATCTTGTTCTGAAACTACATTGATTGGCGTATATGGCTTAGGTCATTTACTTTTAAGGGCATAAACTTGTCCAAATGTTAAGTGTGTATATAAGGGGTAATTTGGATAAGGGCATACCTATAAAATGTTTGCGGAAAATGAGGTGAATATATTTCCTGCAAGCCTGAGCCTGTCAGTAGGCATCCAGGTGTTGGGGTGTGCATATCGTCTCCCTGGGACTTCTTTATTTCCTGTTATCCACTAACACCCTTCTCCAAATAAGAATAACTGCTTTCTCCGCTCTCCTGGAAAAATACAAAAATCAACATAAGCTCTTAACCAAATTTGCCCTTCAATTGATCACTGATAGGCTTAAAATAAGAATTAGGATATTCGATAAGAGAGCTTTTGAAACAAGATACCACTTAACAGTAAAAAAAGGATACCAATTGAACT
Organism: Lepisma saccharinum; assembly: GCA_022664845.1. Taxonomy (NCBI): domain Eukaryota; kingdom Metazoa; phylum Arthropoda; class Insecta; order Zygentoma; family Lepismatidae; genus Lepisma; species Lepisma saccharinum. Next base: position 1,990 of record JAGDQP010053412.1, on the reverse strand, counting down.
GATGTGAGAAGAAAGAGGTTTGATAAATGTTTTGTATGGAGTGTGGTGTCATATGTCAGGAAGAGAGGAGGGGACAGAGGCAGAGAGGAGAGGATAAATGAAGTAAAAGATAGGAAAGTACAAAAACAAAACATCTTTGCATGTAGGCATACAAGTGAAAATTTCTTTAATAGGGCCTTCTTCTTGTACACAATTTTTAATATTCGGCCAAATTGAAATTTTTGTTTGGCGTAACGTATTGCTTCGACAGAAGACCTGGTATAATTGGGAATTCAGGACTTTCGGCCAAATGGTCTAGAAAAGCATTCTCTGGATCAACGCGATTTACCAAGTAGACATATTTAAAGGTATTTAATTATATTAGGTTATTTGTTCAGTGATTCCATTGCATATCATAACTTGTACAATCTTAGGTACTTATCCTTCTTTACACTTACACTTCTTAGATACTTATCCTTTACACTTCTTTACACTTAAAAAAGAAATAAAATCTTCGTCATAGTTCATCTATCATTTCTGATATTGAAGTTCATTATTCTTCTCTTATATATAACTTTTAATTCTTCAAGTGAAAAAAAAAATCAACGTTAAATGCATAGTGGATGAGGAAAAAAGAAATATATATTCTGCCGCGTGGGTATGCAAAGAAAAAGATAACGTTTCTTCTATAATATAAAGGTGGGGATTGTAACTGAGGCCTCCGGACACAATGTGAGGCGTGGCAGGGGACACACCTGTTTCAATTGGAGTCGGAATATCGTGGAAACTTATCTCAAGACAAGACGAAAGAGAAGGACCCAATGTCTTGTCTGTTTATGTGTGTGGATCTGTATAACGTGTGTTTGTGCGTGTGTGGATATAATGTGATACCACACCCTCATGGTATCAACTTGCAAATTGGAGACCTCTGACGACCTTGAAACCTACCAGGCAGCCGGGATGTCTTTTACAAGTCCTCTCTCATTACGCTGAGGATGTTACATTTATCACTGCGAACGGGCTATCTATTAAAAACGCGGCTTCATAAGACAAAACATCAGCCACTAAAAGATTGTCCAGTTCTTCTTAATTGCTGAACATGATGTTGGACCTCTGAGGTTTTTCAACTTCGCTTTCAACAGTACTGTCGGCGTCATCACTACATTCATGTAGCTTTGCTTGATCTAAACGTTTTCGGTTTGTCTAAACTACTAATGGTTAGCTCAGTCGTCACCTATTACGTTTCTCAAGCTAGCACTATTTCTAATAACTTTGCATAAAATTGGTCAAGTTTCGATGGTAATTCCGGAAATATTTTGCTATGGTGCATCAGCGTACAGTAAAACATTCAGCAATTTTGATTCTGCTGCAGCAAATCTTGTGTGTCCAGTACTCCAAAATACCTTAACAGCCCCCGTTTGAGGGCTACACTCCTCAAAATTTGACATTTAGCTTGTGAGTGATTTGCTGTGTTCGCAATTTATACTTTTGTCATTGATGAAATAGTAAAAAATTACCTGAAGATTGTGTCGAGAACGCTTTTGAATAGCGCATAGTGCCCAGAAAATATTTTCATGCAATTATAAAGGTTTTATGGCACTGATTTAACGTCAATGACATGAGTTTCATCTCTATTTAAATCAGATGGTGGGACCCTAAATGACCTTATTCGCTGTATTCTTTATAATACGTGCGCGGCAGATTGTGGTAGTTGTGTGTGTAAAAGATGAATAAAGAGTGTTTTAAACAGAAGCCAGTAGATGGAGTTACAAGTGCTATGGATAATGTTGACTAGAGAGAGAGAACTGATTTCAAAGCTCAGGTAGGTCATATTAGCTCTCTGTACCTTAGTTCAGCGTTCCGCAAACTGTGCTCCGTGGACATCAGATGGTCCTCGAGACCTGGCCTTGGGCAGGCGCAAGGTGATCCGTTGCACCTGCCAACTAATAAAACTGGTCCGCACTTAAAAGTAGTTTGCGGAACGCTGTCTTAGTTGATGGTAATGGAATAG
>JAGDQP010053411.1:0-13568 GCA_022664845.1 Lepisma saccharinum | reverse complement strand
TGTCATCGTGTTCCTCCATTCAGTCTTGTTATCTTTGTGAAGCGAAACCGAGTCAGATGAACAATATCGATGCTCTATCGACGAGAGAAGTAAAGCAAGAATATGTCTCTTTCGGAATATCTCCTCTTCATGCTTGGATAAAGATATTTGAATGCCTTCTCCACATTCCAAATCGATTGGATGTGACAAAAAGTTAGAAAAGAGGACTTCAAGATGAAGAAAAACTAGCATAAAAGATGGAAAAAGTTCAAGGTGAATTTAGACAGAAATTACGCCTTTTAGTCGATATGCCCAAACAGCAAATTGGCAATGCCAATGATGGAAATATATCTTGGATTTCTTTTAGAAAATCCGAGGAAGTTTAAGAGATAGCCAGAATCAACTTGCAGTTAATAAAGCGATTGAGGCTTATTTTAGAGTGCCTGAACAGTTGTTAAAAAATTTGCTTGTGTAAATTTGACAAATTTATTAATGACACTCGAGACTTATATCTCCAGAAATATTGTTGGTATCGGATGCCCGCAACTCTTCATAAAATCTTATTCCACGGAAGAGACATAATTGAAGTCTCTGCCTATTGGACAGTTTTCAGAAGAAGCCCAAGAAGCAAGGAATAAGGATAATAGAAAGTTTAGGCAATTGTTTACCAGTACAACGTCACGAGTGGACACTAACACTTGTTCCGATTAACAGACTGCTCATTACATCTGATCCGTTTATTACAAGTCTCCAGGATTCTCCAAAGCCGAAACAAAAAAAATTCAAGAAAGAAATTATTTCTTTGCTTGACTTGGATAAACCAGAGTCAGAAGAAGACGCCATAGCCTGACCCGAGGATTCATTAGATGAAGACTGAACAGGTAGGGACTCTGAATATTTTCTTCCTATTTAGTATCTATTGTAATTCCGCAGGGACCAATATTTTTTCTTGCGAGATTAATATTCATCTATTATACATTAAAAAATTAATTAAAAAAGGATTTTTTTTAAAAAAAAACACGCTTTTTTACGATGGACTAAAAAGTAAAAAATAATAAATTGAATTAATCTTATTCAATTAATTTCTTTTAAAAGGAAAAGCTTTTATTTTGTTTTAATATGCATAATAACCTCCCGAAGTTTGTCAGTATTATTAATTAACACCCTGTATATCAAAAACTTGATCGGTATTATCAAGTTGTACAACTTGGTTGGACTTAGAAGCTGTGAACATAGTCCATTTTCAATCAATCTTCGTGTACAATTTTCAGATAGTAGTGAGATAGCAATTGGTAAATATAATGGGATCAGTGGTGATTCTAAAAGGAAGGCGAACTATTTTATGTCATCTGAAGAAAACAAAACAAAAAAAAAAATGTTGATTTTCGTGCTAAAACTTCTTCTGAATATTCTACTGCTTGAGGTGACTTTTTTAGAAGTTAGAGTAGCTAATATTTCTATCCGGAGAGTGGAGTATTACACCTAACTAACTAAGTCTATGGCTTCCAAATCTCACAAGTTCATTACCTCACTAACAAATGTTTGCTATTCTGGGCAAGATCAAGCCACTTTTTATCACGTACTTCTAAGGTTAACACTCGAATATCTCTTCAAATTTTGTCACCCCGACGATGTCTCCGTATATTCAACGGCCTCTTTCCAACCGGCTTTCCAACCAAGATGGAATATAATTTTAGTTTTTCCCCCATCCGAGCTACATTGCCTGCAGCATATCTTAGCCGTCGTGATTTGATTATTTTTACATCAGGTGAATCATACAGTCCAAGGAATTCTTCATTATACAGTCTCTTCCATTCTCCGGTCATCTCGTCCTGTTTCGGCAAGTTTATATTTCTCAAAACTTTCTTTTTCAAATACACGTAATTTATGTTCATCTGCTAGGATCGTACTCCAACTTTCACAACCGTCAAGTATTCCCTTCAGAATAACCGTTCTGTATATTTTCAATTTCAATTTCCTTTGTGTTATTCGCGATGTTAGAAGTTTTTGGACTGAATAGAAATATGCGTTCCCTGATACTAAGCGACTGTTTATTTCTTCCGTGACCTCATTTTTGCTTGTTACGTATGCTCCCAAGTATTTAAATTTGTTTACTTTCTCTATGACCTCATCCCTAATTCTTATGTTTTTAATTCCTTCATTCCCTGTGCTTCGGCTTGTTATCATGTATTTTGTTTTATCTATGTTCACCTGTAGACCTATCTCATCGCACGCTTCTACTAAGACATCGGTGTTGCTTTGTATTGCATCTATATCGTCCCCTACTAAATCTACATCATCCGCTTATACGAACAGTTAAATTCAAACCATTTATTCTTAGTCCCTTTCTGTCCTCTTTTATTTTCTGAATCGCATGTTCTAACACAAAGTTAAAAGTAGTGGTGATAAGGCATCGCCTTGTTTCAATCTGCTGCGAATCTCGAAACGATCTGACATATTATTATCTATCCGTGCTCTGCTTATGGGGTCGCTGAGACACATCCTGATTTGTTGAACAAGTTTTCTCGGAATTCCAAATAGTACGAGGATACTGTATAACTGTTCCCTTTTGATAGAATCATAAGCTTTCTTGGAATCTATGAACAACTGGTGAACCGTCCCATTATATTCTCATTTCTTCTCTAATGTCTGTCTCAAGGCAAAAATTTGATCCAACATAGATATATGTTTTTTTTTCTAAATCCACATTGGTGATCTCCAATAACTTGATCTACGTATACACTTAGGCGAGTTAGCAGGATATTACTCAATACTTTGAAACATGTTAGATGTAAAGACTCCGCAGTAATTAGTACGAACAAATTTATAGCCTTTTTTATAAATAGGAACTATTACCGGAGTATTAAACCAGAATTTGAAAATCGGAGAGTTCGACATGTACAGCCACGTAGTCGGTATGCTATTGGAGAGCTCTACTGAGATTAATTAATAACTATACTCGTAATTTCTAAAGAACGTATCTCTGTAATATCGTAGCCGTGCCACCTACAGGCAGAACAGATACACTGTTGCTAGAAATATTTCTTTATGACATTTAGGTGGCAGAGGAATAAACATGGTATGACCGTAACATCCCCTCCACTTTACCCAGTATTCAAAACGTAGTTCATGTCCTTTGACCACATCATTCCAGTCCCAAACTTTCGAAACTTTGACTATAGATGATTCGCAAGCCTACTTTAGAACAGTTATTTTGAACGTTTGTTTGTTTATCCTAGTATTATGTATTATTTCACAAGAACATGCAACAGTGTAGAATATATTTGCTACTGGTTTGGAGTCCATATAGGATCATTTTTATCGTCATATTATATATTATTTCAACTTTAATTTTTTTTTCCTTTTCTTCCTGTTACCTTTCGTTTACGTTACTTATGTACAAACTTCATTTAGTCTTTTTAATTACTATTATTGAATATACTACATTCTCTTTCTTTCTATAATTTTTAATTAATGGTAATATTTAGATTAACATTTGCCTCCATTCAATTTTTGTGAATGGGTAAGTTGTCGTATCAACTATTTTTGTTTATCTTCTTTTACGTAATACCGAGCATACGTAGCTCAGCTTGTAGAGTGTTAGCTTCGCATTCGAGATGTCCTGGGTTCGATTTCAGAGGCTAGCCATCCGAACAGGTTTTCCACGGTATTTTCTCAGTCTCACCAGACTAATGCCGAGATGGAACTTCCGGAATTAGATCCTTGCCACATACTCTTTCCACCTCTATCCTGGCCTGAGCTATAGTTGCCTAAAGGCCATATCATAAGTGAAATTAAACTCATTTATATTTTTCAAAAGTAATTACTCATTTCTGGACATTATACCTGTTTACCTATCTTTTAAAACTAAAGTTCATTATTTAACTTTTCACACTTATTTCAATGTAATGTTTGTGTTATCAACGTTTACCATAGTTAAATTGGTTGCGAGAGCAGCGTTTAAGGAAGAATCAATAAAAACGATTATATGCTATTCTGTTCTATTCTATTATGCAGCTTCATATTAAAAACTATGTTACTGTGATGACTGTCTGAATGTGAGACAACTTCCAAATTAGATTCCAGGTTTCAGAATTGAATCAGGTAATAAGATTAATAAAATGTAAAAAATGACTTCATCATTAGAAACCCAGAATCAATTATTACGGATTGGCCCAGATCTGTTTTGTTCCGACCACATCAATGGATAATACTGGTCGATTCATTTGTGTAAAGAATGTGTTAAAAAGGGTAATTAGATACGATTACCAATTTTGATAAGCATTAGATAGTTAAATGCTTGCCCTCTCACAAAAAATAATATCCCCTGATAACTATACAACCCACCATACAGTACGTAAAGGTTGGTGGCATAAGAAATAGGACACGTAAAATGTTCGATAAATTCGTCATAAGAATTATTTTAGTTTTCGACTTAATCGAATTAAATTTTTATGGCATTTAGGAATCCATGGCTCAGGCTGGGAAAGGGTGGGGGATTAGATGCGGAAAGAGTCATATAGGATTCTAGGTATCATGACTGGTGTGGCTGAGCTAAAACCCTGGAAAACCTCAGTCTGGATGGTCTGACGCTGGTATTGAACCAGAGACCGCTTAAATTTGAAGTCAGCGCCCTATCATCTGAATCACTTCCGCTTCGTAGTTGCCTACTTAATCTACATCATGTATGATGATGTCTTGTGGAAAAATTACAAAAACACAGCTGACTATTTAAGTGCTCTCAGCATTTTAATTTTTTGTAAGTACATACATTTCAAAATTCCAAAAGATTACTGTATATACGTATAAATCTCTGAAATATTTCAATAACTTTCCATAAGATTCTTCAATTAATATGGTTTCAAATGGTTTTTATATGTGTTTCACATAATTCTGTGTTGTGTAAGACTGACTTCAATCCTAGCTATATTGACAATGATCACTGGATCCCAGATTCAATAGACTGTCGTAATCATTGAGTAATTAATAAGAAAATGTTATATTCGTAATAAATTTACTTTCAGATCTTAATTTACAATAAAATTATGATTTCTAGCAAGAATTTATTTTGTGAATAAGTAAAAAATTATCCATTTGAATCTCCGATTGAAAATAAAAGATGTGCATTGCAATAGCGTAACTTATTAAATTTAGCATTAGTTTAGCAGCGGAAGTTTTGCATTTTCTCAAAACTTGTCACTATTAAGTAGTGATCGAATAAATAAAAAACAAAACGTTCAAGATAAACAAAACAGGTTGTTTACGCACCAATACAATATTGCTGTTGACTTGATTCCTTCCTTGAATCTGATCAATATTTTTCCGTTATTGCATTGTACGTGATATTTGAATATACATGAGATTTAGTCACCTCGTCATTAGTCGCATCAATGAAGACATATACATGCAAAGTATGTTTTAATTTAAATTTCACATATTTTATGGTTCTAAGGGTGACCGTCACCTACTCTGTATCACTGCACAGAAAAGCGACATAGATTTAAATCCTCCTCACACCAACTATCCAGACTGAAGTTTCTCCAATGTTATCTTCTGAGTTTTACCAGGCGAATACCGAAATGGTAGCTCTGATAGAGTCCCTGGTCTCTAGTGTTGCCCACGAGACGAGACAGATTGATGCTGTCTCGTCTCGAAAACGTCTTTCACAGAAAGTGTCTCGCCTCGAAAAGATGTATACTGTATATTACGAGAGTGTTGTCTTGTCTCCTTTACCATAGACATTTCTTCGTCTCGTCTCGTCTCATGGCCAAAACTACTGGTTTCTTATTTTTCCATCCCATTCTCTAGTTGCGTAGATACGTATTTATTAAGACTATAAGACGAGTTTAGGGCCAAAAGTGCTAGTTTTAGCTAATACTAAGTAAAAAAAGGAATTAAAATTTGTAAAAAATGTTTACAAAAAAACAACATTTCTTTCCTACCCTGTATACATGGATAAAATAAAAGATCATTACCAACCTAATAAAAGGTTGATGTCACAGAATGAGTTGATAAATATGGAGCCTAATAAGCGCAAAATTACAGCAATCCAGCTGATTATATCCAGTGGGTTGATCTAATCCTGCAGGTAGGTTATTTTGAAGGGTTATGATAAATCCAGTAACTTTAACCCAACTCCCATCAGAATGAAAATTTGTAAAACTTTTCATGGTGAAATCATCTGAAAGCAAATCATTGTCATACTTTACACTGCAGGTACCTAAATTATGATGATTTCTACTATAAAATATGTGCCTCTGCCTGGAAGCGAACCTGCGACCTTACACCACGGGAATATCTGAGATTTATTGTCGATAATGTTGGCATTTCACCTCACGAAAGTAGCTCGACTATGATGTTCATTATACGAATCTTCAATGTTGTCTATTATACTTACTCATTAACAGAGTATTAACAATAAATTATATTAATAACCCAATATTCCTAAATTTAGGGTTGACTTTAACCTGCATTTTAACCTTAATGCTTTCAAAACTTCTTGTGCTTGCTGAAATAATAGTACAAACATTTCTTGTTATTGTTTAAAAATTAGTGACTGAGGCTTATTTTTAATTAATTTAACAAAATTTTAATGTGGAAACCACTCAGGGTTTAATGACCGCCATCTCGAATAGACGGTATATGAACTACAATTAGGTTCAACTAACCATCATCAAGGTTTAATAATAACTAATCCTTAGATGGTTAAATTTACCTACACATTAAGCGGTTCATATAACCGAGTGGTAGGTAAACTATATTATTTAAATAAACCATTGTTGTTTATTTCTTTATATAGCCAACTTGTAAGTAGCACGAGTTGGTTGTTTTTAACCAGATTTATGTTAAACTTTTTCAATTTGGTTACAGTTTACCTACCGTATTAGATACTTTCATATCTGAAAAGAGTCGTGGTAAATAACCAGTCGGTTAGCTGCAACCCCTTTGCTCATTAACCTAGCAAAACATTGACTTACAAGGAATCATTCCCAAGTGACACACTCACCTTTGAATGAAATTTTCATAGTTGATAGTTTTCAACGCGAAAAGAAATTGCGAAAGCTCCTACGTTTCACAATGTCCTCTAGAAGGAGGTAGGTGATTGGAAAGTTTTGTGATTTCTTTGTAAAATGTATTTTGTGATTCAAAAGTGGACCATATAATTTCTACAGATTTGACGCAACATGAACGTAACCATATCAAATGTGAATGAGATCACGTACCGCATCTCTGATGTATGCTACTTTGTTCGTTTCGCCATCTTAAGTCTGCCATCTTGGATTCGACTTATTATTTTCAAATGACAATAGGGACAAGTGACATATCAAATCCACATGCAATTTTCTCACAATGTTACTGGTGATATTAGACTTACTATATTTCTAACCGTTCTCAAGTTATTGCTGTTATATTTCATATTTGGTACGTATTGAACTCTCCAAATAATTTCCATATAATTTCTACAGGTTATACAGAATATGAACGTATCCATATGTAATGTAAATGAAACCAAGTACTGTATCTCTGAAACATGCTACTTGCTCCGTCCGCCATCTTGGATTCTACTTATTTTCTTCAAGTAAGAATAGTGGCAAGTGACATCAAATTCCTCAGAAACTCGCTGATGCAATGTGTTTACCGTTTCTTTAACCAGTCTTAAGTTATTACAAGTATTTAAAACATGTTTTTAATTCCACAGTACTGTACCAGTGAGCGAGAATCAGAAAATAATATAAGATCGTACCGGTTATTGCCAGATAAAGTAATAACTCTAGATACCCCGAAATTCATCCTATTACACATAGTGCAGTGGAGAAACTCATTCATAAATTTAGACAAACATGAAGTAGGTGCAATAAACCGAAAAGCGGAGACCCTAAATCGCAACTCATGCAGAGGCTGCAACTGTGGATTTGACAACTCTTCTTAAAAGCCATACGAGGACCACATGGCTTCAGTCAAACCTACACTATCCGTGTCCTCTACAAACATAAATGCCCCCGTACAATCTGTAATTGCCACATGAATTGTGTTAGTATGATCCGAATCGGCGTCCTTAGTTTTGCGAGAGTCCCGAAGCAAGTTTGGAGTAATCAGACTTTTACATTAAACATTCATTTTTAGTTATGAAGTCCTTTATTTACTAATGGAGAGGCCTAACACCAATCCACATTGGTATCAACCAGGTAGGATGCAAGCTGCACGAAAAGTTCTGGTGTGGTGTGGTATATGGCATACTCGAGTTATTGATGCAACATTTTTGATGATACTTTATTTGGTAATAGTTATTTTCACACCCTCGAAGATTAAATTTTCCCACTTACCTTACATGAAGACGGCGATTTCACTAAATCCTTTCCACAGGACCGTGCTCCCCCTCATTTTGCCGTACCTGTTTGTGCACATCTAATTAAACAATTCTGTAGGTAACCACGATCATGGAGTCACTACTCTCTGCTCTTTTATTACTAATAAAAATGTCACCACGCGTTTTTGTTACTGACAAATATACCTTTATTTATATCAGTGACAGTGATTAGCGAAAACCAATGAAAACTAATTAGACCCTAATCCATCTTTACTCTCTTTCACATATTCGGCATTACTATGTGCTGTGTTATAGACTTATAAATACTGTAATGTGAATATACATTTACTACTTAATAAGATTAGCATAAAATTATATTTTCTTCTAAAAATATGGTTGTTTGGGTGGGAACCGAACCCGAGACGCCAACCGCCTTGCCTACCGAGCCGATGCAGGCGTACGCTTGCGAAAATGTATTGAACAAACTTGCCGTGACAGACTGGACAGTAGTCGTAATTCAAGGACTATGGAATTCAAAACAATATTTTATTTAATAAACTTGTAATAACTTGTGACTGGTTAAAGATACGGTAAACACAGTGCTTCAGTTAGTTCCTGAGGAAATTGCAGAGTAATTTGTTATGTCACTTGCCACTATCTTACTTGAAGAGAATAAGTAGAATTCAAGATGGCGGACGGAGCATGTAGCATGTTTCAGATATACAGTACTTGGTTTTATTTACATTACATATGGATACGTTCAAATTCTGTTAAACTATAAAAATTATGTGGAAATTATATGGAGAGTTCAATACATACCAAATGTAAAATGTAACACGCAATAACTTGAGAACGGTTAGAAATATAGTAAATCTAATATCACCAGTGACATTGTGAGAAAATTGCAGGTGGATTTGATATGTCACTTGCCCCTATTGTCATTTGAAAAAAATAAGTTGAATCCAAGATGGCAGACTTATGATGGCGGAACGAACAAGGTAGCATACATCAGAGATGCGGTACGTGGTCTCATTCACATTTGATATGGTTACGTTCATGTTGCGTCTGTAGAAATTATATGGTCCAGATTTGAATCACCCAATACATTTTACAAGAAAATCACAAAACTTTCCAGTCACCTAGCTCCTTCTAAAGGAAATTGCGAAACGTAGGAGCTTACACTACTTCTTTTCACGTTGAAAAGTATCAGCTGTGCAAATTTCATTCAAAGGTGAGTGTGTCACTTGGGGATGTTTCCTTGTTAGTTAAAATTATTTTTTTCGTAGTTTGTGTAACATAAACCTATATTATGGAGTACTGATAATCACTTTTCGTCGATTCATTTGTATAGAAAATGCAATAAAAATGTCGCTTTGATAGGATACTAAATACTTTAAAATCAATAAACCCGGATGACTATACACCCCGTTAAACACGGCGTAAAGATTGGTTCCATAAGAAACAGGATACGTAAAATTTTAATAGAAAAACAGAGTATAAGGACCAAGGTTCATCGACCTTTAAGTGCATCTAAAAACCTTGATAACGCCAATTCTAGTTGTTAACTTAATATTGACTACGTGTGTCAACGTCTTTTGGAGAAATGGTACAGAGAGGTAACCATCTTCTGTCTTTCTAGTACATAATGAGAATAAACTCGCAAATTATTGCATATAATATAAAATTTTGTGTTCCGAATCAGGGCATTCGACAGCGTAAGGATGTTTTTCATATACCGCAACGAAGAACAAATGATACATAATTATATCGCCAATCAAGAAATTATGAGTACTTAACTAATAAGTACGACAGTACAACTCAGAACTAAGTAGGCCTAATCCTGTGGTAGATTATGACAGAAAGAGATATCTACAATTACTTAACATAAATTGTAATATATTTTTCATGTAAAAATGTCACAATATGTAACGGCAATGATAAACACTATTACTGCATATCTATTGTGTTCATCAAACCGTTAAGTAAATAAATGAAATAAATTCTGCATGGTAATAGGGTATAAATGAAATCTAGTAAAATGTACATGGTATCCTTCTAGAAGAAAAGACCCGGGTAGTATTTTATATCAGTATAAGGTCGATTCAGACGTTGAGACGCGATTGCATGATCTTGTAAATCAAACCTCTGAATCTTTATTTTTTTTTTTTTATTTTAGGCTCCAATTAAGGCTTGAGGCTAATTTCCTTTGTTCTAGAAAGAGTAGTGTTTTGTTATAAACGATCTGATTTTTCATTACTTTTGTGCGTGATTCACCTGAACATTCTGTCTGTTCCCCTCCCTATACCCGCCCATAATGAAACATGTTTCTATACTTTTAATACTATCATCAGACCCTACCGAAATAATCTTCATACCACTAGCACAGGAGCAGCATCTACCGCTCCCTCCATCTTCCCGCCCCTCCCTTGGAAAGCCATCTAATTTCGGTTGTCAAGATACTTCCAGTATTCACATCTTGCACTTTTTTGTCGGCAAGCAGAATATACTGTTCGCCTACCAGTCTTACGTGTTTTTCGCTTCTTAATGACCGACATTATCCGACTTGATCCTCGGTCTCTATTGGTTAAGGAGGCGGTCTTGAAGGTCAGGGATTGGCTAAGAACGTACGCGGATGGTCTTCAAGACGGGGAGGTAAAGAACTCCGCCTCTTAGAGGGGACTTAAGGGAAGAAGGGGGATTCTTAAGGAGGGGGATATCAAAGGAAGGCACCGGTGGAGGAGGGGGAAGAAAGATGAAACAGACTAACTCCTCAACGGAAGGAAGGAGAGCAACCACGTGCTTCCAGCCACAGGTGGGTCTTACTCACCTGTTAGTATACGCGCGACTCGCCATGCGAACAGGTCGGAATATGCTGTAAGTCGTTGCCGGATCTCAAGAAGCTCGTGCGTAATTATGCTCGGAAGTTAGAGGACGGAAAGAGCGGAAGTTAACTGAGCAACAATAGTTATCATCATCATTGTTGAAGACTTGGACCATATTTTTTTATTTAGTTTCTTTTTGTTAATTATTTTTAGTTTTGTAGTTTTTTTTATGGTTATTGGTTTTTTTATATATACATCACCACCTTCCTCCAAAAGAAAAACAAGGATTTATTTTATTGTTTTTTGATGCGACAATAGTGACACAACAATGGAGACTTGTGTTTTGATTCCACAAGAGTTCTCGTTGGTGTTAACCACCACTGGCATGGACAGAAATGCCAACAAATTATACGAAATGCGTGTTAACGTGTGGAGTAACACCCGTATTCCTCAAGGAACGCGCATCTTCCCTTTCCAAGGAACAATACGTCTGGATAAATTGGAAGTGTACAGCTATTTGGATGACAATGACGTAAGTACAAAATAAATACAGTTAATTTTATTAATTTAAAGTTCCGTATTATTTCCGGCCTCTCCCTTGCTACTAAATTGCATAACAGGGGAATAAAGTGTTTGTTGTATTGGAAAGCTATTGGAAACGAACCATGACCCTACAATTAAGAATTGTGTTATTGTTTATTTGTGTGTGATTTGTTTCACTGATTGGTTGTGTATCAACGTAGTTGTGTGGTCTAATGGGTCTACGAGGTTTCGGGTTCGTATCCCGGCTGGGGCAAGGATTTTCAAGATTATAATTTAATCGGAACAGGCCAAAGCCAATAGTTACTTAAATGCCCTCACAAAAAAAAGTTAAATATCAGAATTTAACAGATATGTTGTGGTCTCTAGTTTGACTAAATTATTTTTTAAAAAGCCTTTGTAGTTATTTGTTTTTGCGTCGATAATTTTAATTGAGCGAAGGTTTGTCAATATGGAACTATTGCTTTCAAGAATTATCTGTGATAATTAAATTTTAGCTGCAGTTTTTCTTTCTTCTTTTTTTTAAGTGTTTACACATACAGTATTTTTATCAGCATGACGATTCAGATATGATTATGACGTGAATTTGCAAGCAAACCTGAAAGTTTGTCATTTATTCTCGCTATATATATTGTGTTCTCAAATGTAGTACAGTAGCAAATCACCAAACTGTATTACTATCAAACATGATATTATTCGTCCAGAAATCTCCTGACAAGGAGGAAGATAGTGGTCGTATATCGTCTTGTAATCTAGACGAAATGGTTTCGAATTGAATTGAATTGAACTCAATTCAATTTATGGTCCTTAGGTACCTTTGGCTCAGGCCGTATAGGAGGAGAGGATTTGGAAGGGAGTCGGCTACAGCAACTACTTAAAGGATACCAGTCCGTCATTAGCCTCATGTAAGGAAACCATCAGTCAAGATGACCGGCCGCGGGATTCAAACCCAGGACTTTCTTTGGTTTGAAATTATAATCCATTGAATGAATGTCCATACGAAATTCGTGGACTCATGAGGACTTTCATAAGATAGATTCTTTCAATCAGCTATGGAGAGAATGATATCAAGAGGGGGTATTAAACTCTCTGTGCTCATCCTACCAAGAGATTTTATGTTAAATGCTTGTAGAGCTAAAGTTATTGATGTTACGAGGTGTTGCAGGGATAAGATTAAATCACCATTAACATACAACTTTGTATAGTAAAAAGGAGTAACATCTCATGCAGAACGAGATCTTCAGATTGCAAGGAATATAATTGTGCTATCGCTAAGCTCCCCTGTCTAATATCTGTCCTGTGTAATGCTATCTCAACTAAATTATTAATCTATGTCTCCCACCATTATTCAGGTAGAAATTATAACAAACCCTAATTAGAAAATTGACAGATATTTTGGTAGTGCAGTGGATTTGTATTAGAGAAGTGTATTTTACGACGTTGGTACATATCCACATTTCGTTAAATAACAAAAGGCAGAAAGTGAAATTTTATATTTCTGAACCATTTTTAGTAACTAAAGACTTCGGCTCGTCTCGATTCTTAAGCTGTTAAATTTCTAACCTAGCTGGGTCTCGAATCCCAAACCTTGGGAAGCTAGCCTAATACGTTAGACCACAAGACCACCACACGGTCTGCACAAATTACAGAAAATGCCATCTTAATCAGTATCTCCATTAAACACTATCTCTATTTAAGATTCTGATTATTTTTTTTTTAATGTTACGTCAATGTATTCTGTTAGTCCTTAGAATGATCAGGAAATTTATTTAACAACAAACATTTTGTAAATGATTTAAATATATATATTTTACGATCTTTACGACATCTTATTTATCAGATTACTTAATCTTTATATGTGGGACAGAAAAGGGTAAAGAAGCAATCCTGGCTTTGCTTTAAGGTACATTTCTTCGGCG
>JAGDQP010053409.1:0-13568 GCA_022664845.1 Lepisma saccharinum | reverse complement strand
ATGTCCCATCCATAGTATAAATTCAATTGTCTAATGCCCCATAGCACTTCTGCAATCAATACACATGTGGTTACAACGTCATTAGAGGGGCATTTACGTACTCCTTTCGCAACAGAAGGGCTAAAAATAAACCTAAACGAATAATCTCAAATCCCAACAAGAAAATTAGACTTTAGTCACCAAAATTTATAGAAATGGTACGGACATTGAGCAGTCGAACCTTCAGGTGCACCCACCACCATGCCCAAAAATAAACGAAGTTTCGGGTCATGGAAGTGTGAAATGAGAGTGACAGAGCGTAAAGACTGTCGGACTAATAAGCAGCTTCAGCCTTCAGGCCGAGCACATGGTGCTCAGTGCTAAAGGCAACGTGGATCACGTATAATAAAATAACCCTAACCTGACCTTTTCTAACTTGTCCTTGCCCACTCGACATTGTATCCATTAACTTTTGAACCAAAAATGTCTCTTATCATAACACGATGTGACGCCATTACTACTCCTCTGTATGCCGCCATGTTTGCATATAGTGAACAACTCGAGTAGGGCTGCATAATGAACTACTTGCAAGGGAAAGAGTTGTATAGAGCGTACCTTCGACTCAAAAGCTCTGAGGAACAAAAAGTAAAATTTATCCATGCAGGACCTGAACTATTAAGAGTTGATTTGGAATTATTCACAATGACCTTCAATGAGTTATGCAATACTGATTTCAGAGCAGGTGAAGACTGTTTATTTAAGGACAGCTCCAATTGAACTCCAAGGTGCATACTATATGTACATAATCCCAGAAAGGTTTAACATTTATTATTATTCTAGCGCTGCAACAAATATACTCTTTGAACTACGCAATGTACATGTGTTTGCATCAATATCTTGCCTTAATAATGAAAAGCGTTCATCGACCTTCATTAACGATAATGGTTAATAATTCATGGAAAAACCTCCATAGCATGGTAGCGATGCTACCGGGACAATAATGGCCCTTTTTCTACTAGAAGATTTAAAAATAAACCGAAGTAAGATTTATTACCTGCTACCAGGACGGGTTGGAACTTTTTCCATGCATGGTTAATAGCTTAACCAAGGAAATATCTCAAAGCCCTTAGGGCCAAATCAATGGGATCCAGGGAGATGATCTGAAATTTATTACTTGAATGCTAATATTAGTGTATCAACTCCCCCCCCCCCCTCTCCCCGAGATTGGTTCGAATTGATCAACTAAGAACGTATCACAGAAAATAAATCGAATTAATTCACTTGTTGCTCCGCAGGGAATCGATCTTGATAATTTACAAGTTTTCTTGTAAATTATACATTGTTGAAACATGGGATAACTCGTGTATAATGACCTCAAAAGCGGCTCACATTAATACAATTGGCTGCACTTAATTTACTCCCCGATTGCTCAAAACTGAGGTTAGATAAAAAAAAAAACTTCGGTAAACTTTATTTTATATAAGCCAGCCTAGTAACTGTTGACTTCGGTCCGTCACGTTGAGTTAAAAGATACCCTGCCGGGACTCGAACCCGGGACATTCGAGTCATTTGAGGTTTGATCAAGTTTTGTTGCTAGCAATCAATCACTTTAAAGTCTTTAATAATTAACTCGGAATAAGACCCAAGAATTTTCTTAAGAAACTATTCCTCCTCCGAGACACTACTTAAAGGCTATCCATAGTTCTCGCTCTTGTTAACCCTAACGTAACAATATAGCCACATTAAGTCACGTCGCTAAATAATGGCAGTGAAGTACGTAATAACTAACAGTGAAACTTTGCACTAACCGTCATTTATATAACTTCCTCTAATCCTTTTCATTTAACAGGTCTACAATAAAGCAAATTACAACTCAAAAAAATATACAAATAGAACATCTCGCCAGTATTCGTTACTTACTATACACCCTTAAATGGAAATTTTCAATTTTACACACTTCTCTGCTTAGAAAAAAGAAATTACAATCATTAAAAGTGTTACTTTTTACCATATTAATCTTTAAAACGAAACTATCCACTGTAAATAACTTCTGAGCGTTAGGAACTACTACGACCACTCGACCAAAACAACTTTTCTCCGTGGCTCCCCACTAATGCCTACGTTGTTTACCATTTCGACACTAATGCCCCGCAAATGGATCAGCTGATCGGAGCTTTAAAAATTAATTCTACTTCTTCTAAAACTATGGTAAGTTCTCTTGCGTAGTGTATTCACATTTTCGTAAAAAACATCAACTTAGATGCCTTAAACAGCACAGGTATTTTTGAAGTAGAAAATATTAGGTCGAACAACATCGACGCAACCTCAACATCTGCCATCCATTACACTCAGTCGCACAAGCTTCTGTTGGATGTGTAAAATTGCCAATCTGTGCACCAAACTTTCCACCATGATAAATTCAGCACTTTAAAACAAAAATACACAAAATAAAACACAAATAACATACAAATTCCAAATGCGTAATACTTTACACTTACATCTCTGATGGCTGAACGAGGAAGCCAAGACGGAGTTGTCTCGCTTATGCCTCGTCCTATCGCAGAGAGTCTCAGTAGTTAGCTATTCCGTTCACCGTGTTCCACCCTTGTTCAACCTGATCAGAACAGGTTTATTTACTTCTTGTTACAAAAAATAAAAGTTCAAATAAAGGGAGGCATATATTTTAAGAATAAGTATTTATTCATTAGATGATTAATAATATTAATATTACTTATGTATGTATAAGAAAACTATATTATTGTTTTGAGTAACATGAGCTCTTATTGATCGCCTGTTACGTGGCAGAAAAACTTCCATGCGCTATTCCGTTTAGCATTGCGACTCCCGCCTTCAACGGGCGGGGTTATTTTAGCCTCTACCCTAGGATATTCCCAGGATGCTCTTGCGCTTGCACAGCGCAGCTTGTCTATACAATTCCCTGGATGGATGTCGAATATGTTCCCTGCCCTTTGCTGCATCAAAATACGTCTGGATCTTTTTTTTTTCTTTTTAATTTTCATTCATTTAAAAGATACCATAACTGCATGCAAATATATGCTTTTTAAACTACATTTTTTAAAATGGCGAAGTTTAAGCTTCCGATATTTACGAGAATACGCCAAGCTGAGATGTTTTACAAAATATTATTATTATTATTATTATTGCATATTAACGGGACAATACACATTTAATAATTATCTAAACAGCAATATTTGAAGCACAGCAGCAGTTAAGGTGACATAATTTATACATACGATAATGGAACAATTGTTTTGATGTTCGCAAACTTGCCAACTCTTAGTAGCTATCTGCTATAAAGCCTTTATTAGCTTCTGTTACACTGAATGAAACAACAGATCATTCATAATTAGGGTTTACCAACTGGATGAGTTCAGCAAACTAATCTTCCCTAAACACTTTCCAGGTTAATAGCATACGGTATTTAATATGCTGGAAAGTGACCTCATTTTCATTTTATAGTAATGGCACTTCTACTTGCAAAATGAATGTGCAAACTGGTCAGTGGCTGTTCTGCAATGTATTATTATTTTCAACGAACTGAATAGTACTTTGTACCCTATATAAAGAGTAAAATGTGTAGGCGATCGTTACTATCGTTCTTGACGTAGAATTTCACTCAGATTCCACGCAACAAACTAGAGGATCGGGTGGAAACGGATTTTTTTACACCTGCTGAAGGCTTCAGCAATTTGCATCTTAAATACACACACACACAACAGAAGGGAACTTGTTTAGTATTACAGATGATTCCACTATTAGAAATCAATAGCTGCAAGAGCGGTTATCTTCTGCGTTCTCCATTTCCACCCCTGATTGATAGGTTTAAAAACAAAACGCCAGAAGAAATATGAAGTACAGTTTGTATGCTTTTACAGTGACACAATCTTTACGTAATTCCGTAACCATATTTGACTCATCTCCGTGGTCCAGTAGTCACAATAGCTGACTTCGAATAATCAATTGGGAGGGGCACGAATTCGAGTCCTGCTCACACTGACCATCCTGACTTAAGTTTTCCTCTGTCTCACCAGGTAAATGCCGGGATGGTACCAAGAAATAAGACTCCAGTTGATACTTTCTTCTTCCTCGGCAAAAGTAAAAGAATTACACGTGACGAGCCGCAGCCTCAAGACGCTGAAAAGACCAGAGAACATCCCCAACTTTTTACATTTGAGCGAGTGTTTAACATTCCAGTGTGATTTAAATCCTAAATTCATTTCCCTGTATTATTCTGTCAAGTTTCGCTGTATTCGGTTTAATTGTCCCTTCGTCATGCTAGAGTGTATGTTTAATAATAATCTCGTTACGATGTTTTAACATTCCAATACGGTTGAAGCCTTAAGGATATTTCCCTAAACAAGGGTTCTTCAATTATTTTCTCCTAGAGTCCGGACTGGTGGTATATCGCAATAGAAGTGTCCTTGCGATTCAGATAGATGAAACCGAGCGACCGTAGCTCAGTTGTTGTAGCGTTGGCTTCACATTCAAGATGGTCCGAATTTGATATAAGAGATGTTTTTCTCGTTAATTCAGGGTAATCCCGGGATGGTACCTTCAACTTAGGCCCTGGTTAACTTTTTCCCTGCGCTATCACAGCCAGAGCCATACATGCCTAATTAGAACAGTAACAGGATCGGCTAATCCGTATAATTGTATATAATAAAAAAAACGGCGTACATTAACATGAATTCACATTTCTATGTGGTTCCCCTATCACACCAAGGAGGTCCGAAAGAAGAGGCTCAGAGTCCGCCTTTTGAGGACCCGTTCTATACACCATTATGTCAAGTTTGGCTTCAACTGAATCAACCATTCCTACGAAATACTGCGATAACTGAATATCACTATATCATGAAATAGATTCGAAGACACTCGAGTTGAGGCAAGGATGGAAACTACAGGGTATCCCATAATAAGAGGGACATATCTTATTTTTAACTTACAAAAGTGAGGTTATTCGTCCGCATTTAAACTGTGGTGAATTTCAAGGTCACCACAGTTTAATGCTGATATCTGATATGTTTGCAGGTAATTTGATTCATGATATTGCCATAGACACCAACAAAGCTGCCATTGTGGAAGAATATTTCACCAGCCACAATTTCATCATGTCTGCACACAGGCGATTCAGGCAGCATGTCCGAAAGCGTGACACACCGTCTACGAAGATGGTTCTGTGTGTTGTTAGTAAATTTCAGAAGACAGGCAATATCAACAACAAATTATTCCCTGGACGACCTCGAATGACTAGTGCAGAGAAACTCAAACTGCGGTGGACGCCATTGAACAATATATATCCGTGGACTGACTCAACACGTGAAAGTTACTCGTTAGATGGGCAGTAACGCTTAGTAAATGTGTCATCTGATCCAACCAGATAACGCTCATTTTCAACTATTCGGTTATCAATAAACAAAACTGTACGTTTTAAGGTAAAGAAAACCCAAAGGCACAGAGAGATACGTATTTCTCTGAACCATAAGTCTTATACAAAAGCCCGGGCACTGTGTCATAGCGTGGTGTGCAGTCTTTTCTTTAGTCACTTTTTTGAGCGCAAGCATGGTGCAGCCATCACACAGTTACTGCTGATTGCAACAACCACATGTTAACCACTGCTATGCTGCAACGAATTGGTCTTACATATGGCTGCCACAAGGTGGTGTCACGACTATCAATGGCAATCCAACCATTCTCCAGACGACTAATTATTAAATTCGGTGATATCCACTGACCATCCAGATCACCAGACTTAACCACTGAACTTTCCTGTTGGGTTAACTAAACGAGAAGGACGTGCTTTGGAAAAGCAGAAACCTCGCCAATTCTCTTACTGAGGTGGAGACCACTTAAGGGACGTAATATTCAAGCCTTGGGTATCGTTATGAATTCCTGTACCTTGGGTGCGTATTCAATATAATTTTTTGTACATGAAGAGTACACACAAAAAAAAAAGTACTCCAAAAACTGTTAAAATGATGTTATAATTTCATTTTATTGCTCTATTGGGCAATTTCCACTTGACAAATAGTGAAGGGAATTAATCAACTGAGTCGGAAGGTATCCAAGATGCCGAGAATAATGAAAACGCAGATATATTATAAGTTTGTTTCCTTTCTACTTGTAAATCAGGTTTGAGACTTTTTTTTGTACCCTTTAAATGTGATTATAACATTCCAACAGGTGTCCTGGATCATTATGGGACACCCTGTACGTAAGTTTCCACTTCTGGGGACTTTTCTTTCTTATATGTTGTATTCAAGAACCACGTAACTACAATATTTTGGTTTGCTTCTAAACACAGCAGGCCTACTCCTCTAGAGGTAATCATCGCTGACTTTGGAACAGAACTGGGATTGCACTTACATTCAAGCCTTGCTGACGCTCACTCCGACCGATTTTCCAGGTCATTAGTAAGTTTCACCAGGCGAATGTGCGGGTAATGCACTTGTCTCTTAAAGGCGTAAAGAAACTGTTGTAGCATAATCTATTCCTTTTTTTTTTTTTTGGTAAACCCAGTTACCGCCCAGTAACTTGCATTTAAAGAATGTGCTAGTATTTACGATCTACGCCCGTCTCATATAAGGTCCAATATTATACATCTGAGGAATGAGTCATTCCGCGAGCACATTTTTCGGAAGATGGGGTTGACGTCCTAGTACGGATTTTATTATAGAAACCATTCCAGTATCCCTCAAACTCTTCTAAGAATGTTCAACCAAAGTAGAATTCGATCCTGTGACAACAACGCCTTTTCAATGCCAACTCGGAAGGCAGTGATCTCTTCCGACTTCAGCTGATTTTAAAAATAGTTACGTTTGCTGGTTAGGTAACAAAGTTTTCGCATGACTTTTACATGAAACACGTGCTGCTTTATATCTTGCAAGCGTCTCACGAAACGCACAGACGCTTTGATTTCTGTGCTCGTAAAATAATTTCAGCAACAGTCGCAGGCAAAGTTTCAAATTGGTTATACACAGGTTTCCAGTAACCGATATTCTGTATTCGACCTTCATCTATAAATACAAAAATTATTGTTGAATTTCCCTTTAAAAAAGGGACAATGTAAGTGCGTAGGATTGACCAACAAGGAAATACGTACATGATTGCTTTTTTTTTAGCACCCCCCCCCCCCCACCGAGTGTTTATTGGCATTTAAGTCCTAAACGGTTAAACCATTCACAAATCTGAGGGATGACATACCTCGACAGATCATCCGAGCAATGGAATGAGGAAAATTGCGGATATGGCCTTAAGTCTACGTACAACATGGATTGTGCTAGGTTTGGAGGGGTATAAAGGCCAAAACTGGGAGGTGTTTCTGAGGCATGGAAATTCACAAATAAAGCTAAAGAATTATTGTTATTATTCGAACGGAAGATCTTGAAACTGATATATGGCGCAGATAAAACTGAGGATGGAGCGTACCAAATCCGATTTAACCATGAGCTCGACAAAATAATGTAGCAGGAAAATATTGTACGTTTTGCAAAATCGCAAAGATTAAGGTGGTTGGGGCATGCACTGCGGATGGAGGAAACCTGAAATCCAACGCAAGCAGTGTCTCAAAGACTCGTAGGAAGGAAACAAGCCAGAGGACGGCCCAAGAAAAGATGGATGGCAGAGGACGACCTACAGACATTATGAACTCGTGTGGAAGGACAAGGCTAAGGATAGGAACTGGTGGAGATCTGTTTTTAAGGATGCCCAAGTCCACGAAGGACTTAGCGCAGAAGAAGAAACTATTTGGGGAAGCACGGAACAATTTGTTTTAAGGGAGGTCTACATACTAGGAGTTTGAGAAACGCTGAAGTAAGGCAATATACATTTTAGTGTTGCTGCACCATGGATATTTCCTACAAGCATACCCCCCGCCCTAAAAAATGCCCCAGTAGTATGAACTTCCTCTACCTTCTTGGTACGGGTGCCCACGAGAGCTTATTTAATTTCATTTTAACTTTACATTTCAGATTTTATAGGTGCTTTCTAATGCAGCATAATTGTTTCCGTAAAAGGGAATTCGGTGCCCTAATTGAAGGTCCTGGCATTTCTTACTATAAGGAAAAGCGCGGGAAATTGTCGGAATGGCCGATGGGAGCAAGATTTGAACCTATAGGACTATTTGAACCGTAAGTTGTGTAGGATAATAATTCACACTGGTCCAGTGACCACTGTTTTAGTGTATACTTAGAACTTAACAAAAGAGGATCTAAATTTATAAAACTGAAACCAAGACAATCAGAAATTTGGGAAATTTTGAGCTCTTGGGGATTCTTCATAACAGCGTGAGTACCGCACACACGATAAATTTTCATCACAGAATCCTACATCTTCACCGACAAATTTCGATTTCATAAATCGACCCGTCCAGTGTTGAACATTACCCAGACATCGTTAAACTGGTCACAGCAGTGAAGAATCAGCTTTACCTTGGATACGGTTAAAAGGTTGTGGAAAGCTGCTTATATAATTCCAACCCCAATTTTTTTTATTATTATTTTGATCATTATTGGCGTTTCTGGTTCAAGAGATTTTGCTGGTAACCAAGTCGTGTTTGGATGGTAAGGAATTGAACGTAGAAGTTTCGGATCCATTTTAAACTGAAGGTCCCATCCTTAGTACGTGATTTCCATCGGGTGGTAAGCAAAGGCAAATACCATTGTTTCAAGTTTTAAAATTTGTTTATGGCCTTCTAAGGATCAGGCTGGTATTAACCCAAAACTTTCGAATGCGAAGTCAACGCTCTACCATTGAGTTAACAACCGGTCCGTAAATACCATTGGTCCATTATGCCCAGGGACTTTGCCATCTTCTGTACGCACAACCATCTTTTTCTCCGACAGAGTATGGGGAAACTATGTTAAAATTAGGTTGACCAGGGTCTAATTTGAAAATATCAACCCAGTATTTGTTTGGTGTGACTGAGGAAAAACCCTACAAAAACTTCAGCCCTACCCCCCTTTTTTTTAATACTGCAAACTATTTATCATACAATAAGTGAATTTTACGCTCTTTGAATTTATTTTAAGGCCTTTAGGCAACTATGGCTCATACCGTATGGATGATGATGGGATGAATTGGTGAAATGAAGAAAGTGGGAGGCAACGGGAGTACCCCAAGAAAACCCACGCACGCGATGTTTGTCTACCACAAAGCCCACATGGCATGAGCAGGGATCGATCCGACGAACCCTAGCACCAGAGGTGAGCACTCTACCAACTGAGTCACCGAATTTTACGCTCTTAGCCGCCTCGGAACTAACGAAAGAATGTTTCAGTTAACGTTTCTAGGTATGACGAACGTTACATGAAATCATGAAATGTTCTTAAAATCAAATTTCTCCTACATAAACACCCAATTTAACAGCCGATCGAGGTAGTCGTGTGGTCCGAAGTGTTAGGAGAGCGTCTCTAAAGATGCGGGTTCGATTCCTGCCCTGCCTAAAGGCCATAACTAATGTTTAAAATATTGAATATCGCCTGCGGCATGGATGTTTGTTAACATACGTTGCACTCATTTCATCGAGATGGTTCGAAGTCAAAAAAATGCCCCTATACAAGTTTATTACTTTTTTCCTTATCTTTAGTTTCTGCCATCGGTTCCCAAAACTGTTGAAATGCTGTTAGTTTCACACTTCGTGCTTTGTTCTCTTCGAGATTTTTTTTTTTTTTTAACAGTCTGCTTAATAGGTGAACATTGCACTATGGCACCATTCTCTCTTCACAGCTATAATCATATCACGATTCAAAAATATCGCGGATTAGAGCAGATCATCTCCATGGGTGACTTCTGTTTGCTTTCAGCTCCCAAATTTAAGACTCCTTGTGCATACAAGAAGACAAAACTACAGTCAGTCCTATCACATTTCTTATCTAAATTTGCCGCTTCTCATCCAGCTGCCTAACGTAATGCAATCCCAATGCTGTCAGGCGTAAAACCTGTCATGCATCAAAAGCTACTTTTACTCTTTCCAACTCTTTTGAAATTGTCATAGGATTCGGTTTCTCGTTTTTGTGAATTTTCTTCTTAACGATGAACAACAGTACTACTGAATGCCCATCTTCAAAAGCATATAACAACACCAGGAATACCCATAATTGTTTGTAAGTTTCCGCATCTGAGTAGTCTGAAATAATTGAACCGCTACCTTGTTCTCCTCCGACGCTGCTGCAGGGTGATGAACTAACAAAAGTTGAGTGGCAGGAGGAGGAGAAGGTATTCTGTAGATATATACCTGATTTGAGGGTTTTCTTATTTTGTCTAACAGAGTACGGGGAAATTACAAGGTGTTTGCTTTCCAATGTTTCGAGTTTACTAAAAAAATAATAATAAAAAAGCTTTTTGAAAACATTCTTTTCTTAAACAATTCATACTAAAAAGTAAAAAATAATTCTGTTAATGCGTGATTAGAAAGAAAAGGATGTGGCGCGCCAATTCAAGAATTTATAAAGTGACTGATATGATCTATGCTTTTCTTTTTATTCATGCATAAATAGAATTATTTTTTACTTTTTAGTACGAATTGTTTAAGAAAAGAATGTATTTAAAAAGCTTTTTTTTTTTAATATTATTTTTCTGAAGTTGATTTGTGAACCAAATCGTAGTGTTCGGCAACCAGCAACACTCCATGTCACTGCTGGATAGTATTCATTTTAGGATAAAAAAAAGTCTCTAAAAAAATATATATTGAAATGTGCTTTTAAAACCTAAATATATAGATATGAAACCAACAATGGAAATTGTCACCCGACTTACGTAGCTGTGCAAAATTTCATCATTCTATAACGTCGGGAAATGAGTTAAATTAACGTTGCAAGATTTGAGAACACTACGTACCATTGTGAACTAAAGAAAAGAATGTAATAAGGAGAATAGCTTACATTGAAAAGACGTTCGACTGCATATTTTGCACGGGAACATCCCTATTTCCCTACGTTTTATATCATCTAAATGTACTTAAACCTATCTCTAATGATGGTGTTATCTAATCATTTGATAGAGTTCAATCAATCTCTGGAGTTATCACTAAATACCTCACGCTACTACGGTAAAACGCACGTATACTCCCTAACAGCCCAGTGATAGGGAGGAAATAAGAACACTGTCTCAAACTACGACTTTAATATTTTCTAAGATTAAATTAGCTGTACATATTTCTCATTTTTCTTTATTTTATTTCTCCCAAGTTGGTATAGAAGTTGATATGAGCTGCGTGATCCTTCATTCGTTGGGAATGTTGCCAGATTCTTAAACCTTTTTCTCTGCTGTTAATTATTTAGTCCGATTTTATGACAAACTCACAGATGTAGTACACACGTACTTCGGTATCACCTGAAAGAAAGCCCTGTAACTACTATGTATGCTGTGGAAATTATTGCTGTTCAAATTAATTTTAAAAAGGAAAAAGAAAGTTTGTAAAGCTTTCAACAAAATGTTTAAAACAAATCGTAAAATTTGATACGAGATGGCGCTGAAATCTTTTTGTCAAAACTGGAGTATTTTGCTCGACAGCCCACACAGCGACTTATCCTGCTAGACAGACGACTTTCACTAAAAAATATCGGGTTGTCAGCGCAATGACTGCCTACTGCAGCTTTATCTGGATTTTCAGAACGGAGCTCGATATTTCTAAATTAAATTAAAGTGCGCCCGAAATAACCTGATGGCTGCGTGTCATTTACTTGCACTGCTTTCAGCGATCAAATCATTATGGTCGCACTATAGCTGCCCAATCACACGATTCCAGATAACTGAGAGTCCCCACCGAGGATAGGAACCGAGACCATTTGCCTCGAAACCAAGAGCGTTATTAACCATTGGCTAAGTACGTAGCTCTTATTTTATTCAACCGCTTTCTTTTGTATCTTCATACTATTTGCCGTTTTTGATCTCCACTTTCCTTACTCTTTATACAGTCAATGAACTAAATTAATTGTTTGTCTGACCTTAATGCATACCAAATATGCAATATGTGATAGCAAACCAGTCAGTACATTATTTTTCATTCAATTATTCATGTCCCCTCAACAATTAATGGTACACTAACAGGAAACGAGGGCTACGAACAACACTCGATGATGCAATTTCCTGAAAAAAAAAAAAAGAAAAAAAAGAAAAATAGTCTGCTAAGACGAAATGCAAAGGATAGGTTCGTAACGCATGGAGAGCCAGGGATTACGTTGAAGGTCCCACCATTACGAATACAATACTTTAGGGCTACGGTAATAGTTTACATAGCAGCATAACATTTCTTGTGCATTTTTATGAATCCAGATCGGTCGGTGCTTTTGAACTCCAGCAACATGTAGTAAGAAATTGTCCAGACAAAGGCTGGGCTGGTACTTCGAATAAAAGCCCGAACGACTGTACTCCACTTTTTTCTCCCACGACTACACAAAAGTCGTCGTAAGGCGCTGTAAAGGCCTGAAATGTACTTTTTCAATAATAAAATTAATCATGAATTGATAAAGAAAAAAAAATGCACAGGATTTCAATGCAAGGTATCAAACTCTTATTGGGACTAACGAAATCAGGCTAAAGGTGCTACTACACACTATCGAGCTGCTTGCTGATCAGCTTGCTCGACGGATTATTTTCCTATTATACTGTCGAGCTTGCTCGATAGCGTCTTTCACTGACGAGCTTGTTCATCGAGGAAGCTAAGCTAATCAGCAAGCACGAAAGTGTAACAGCAAAAAATCTGTCAAGCTTGCTCAAGGGCAGGCTCGTTGCTCGTCGAACATGTTGATCAGCAAGTTCGAAAGCAATAGCGCCTTAAAACTTCAGTTAGACTTCACAGCAAAAGCAATAGCCGAATTCATTTACAATCCATTTTGGAAAGCAGTGGGCTTCACCAGTACGCCACACCCAGTCAGGTAAACGGTAAATTATTGACAAAGCCGGAGATATTATCCTTAGGTTAACATTTACACTTCCTTCCAACCTGCTGTATCTGCAAAATACTATCCCGTTATCGGGAACGAACCTTTGCAGATAGATTAGACTACGATATGTCTGTATACTTGACGGCCGTTTAAAAATTACGTCATCGTACAAGGGGGAGAGGTTAGGCTCTATTTTTGTTAAGCGTTCATCTATAAAGGGAACCAAGAAAGCTTTGTCGCTTTTTGTTCAATTGGCCCTCACACCGTGAGTTGAATGCGAATGGAGATCAGGCGAAGGTCAGTTGTTGGTGCGGGTATAGCCAACATATTAACTGGTTGAGGCAGTTCAGTTACACTGTGAACGTGCGGAAGGACAGTGAACATGGGACCTCCACAGAGCGTCATAAGGGCGTGTATGCTGTACGACTTCAAGCTGGGGTCAAACGCAGCTGCAGCGGGGCGGAAGATATGCCCGGCCTTTGGTGAGGGTGTCGTGACTACGTGGACAGTGCAGCTGTGGGTTACCAAGTTTAAGGACGGTGACGAAACACTCGAAGACGCACCACGAGGAGGAAGACCAACACAGGTAGCAAATGAAGATCTTCAGGCAGCAATTGAGGCGAACAGTGGCCAGACATGCGAGGAACTGGGACTACAATTCAGTGTGAGTGGAGAAACCATTTGGCA
>JAGDQP010053408.1:0-13569 GCA_022664845.1 Lepisma saccharinum | reverse complement strand
TATATATATATAAGCGAAATTCACATTTTGCATAACAGAGAAAGGTTTGCTTCGTGTCTCATTCTGTTTAAATGTTTTCTTTCGTAAAGAAATGAATATGAAAACTTTTTTTGACAGTTGGAAAGTTGTGTTGATATATAGACGAAGGTACTATATGCATGTTACATACGAATCTCTACGCGCAAAACCCAGAATTTGTTAATATTTTTTTAATTATTATTTCTTTTGCTTTCATACTTATTATAATATAAAAGTTTTAGGTTCTTTTCATTAAAAAGAAATACGTAACTCTCTGTAATCTATTGTAACAGATCAATAATATCAGTGTATATTTGTATAATAGGATGATATTTAAGTTCATATGACAATTATTACTCAGTTTGCGATAATTTCAATGAGCAGCTATTTCGACTAACAAGAATCAACATTACACTTCAGTGACGGTTCCGATCGCATTGCTTGGAAATACCAGGTGTATGCATACGTTTTTGCCGGTTTTTGTGGTAAAGAAAACACGTAATTTTCAAAGGAAATTAATTTTGTTTTATTCAAAATATTGGTTATCGGCTTCTACACATTTCGCCCATCTTTCAGGTAATTGATGCATACCATGCCAGAAAAACTGCTTGTCTTTTGCGGAAAACCATTCGTCGAGCCAGTTTCCAGCGTCTTCGAAATTGCTGAAGTGCTGTTCTGCCAGCGCGTGCCCCATTGATGCGAAGAGGTGATAGTCAGATGGCGCCAGGTCTGGGGAGTACGGCGGGTGCGAAAGGATGTCCCATCCAAGCGATTTCAAGGTGTCTTTCACTCGTTTTGCTGTGTGAGACGGCGCATTGTCGTGTAACACAATCACTTTGCCATGTCTTCGGACCCATTCCGGTCGTCTTTCGATTAATGCGTGATTTAAATTAATTATTTGTTGGCGATAGCGTTGTGCATTAACGGTTTCGCCGGGCTTCAAGAGTTCATAATGCACAATACCGCTCTGATCCCACCAGACACAAAGCATGGTCTTCTTGCCGAAGCGATTTGGCCTTGCTGTTGAAGGACCGGCTTCGCCAGGTGAAAGCCACGATTTTTTCCGCTTCGGGTTTTCAAAATAAATCCATTTTTCGTCACTCGTCACAATTCGATACAAAAAGGATTTTCTTTCGTGGCGTTGAAGCAGCATTTCACAAGTGACTTTGCGATTTTTCATTTGACGTTCATTCAAATCGTGTGCGATCCATTTACCCAGTTTATTGATCTTCCCCATTGCTCGTAAACGTCTGCTGATTGTTTCTTGTGACACATTTAATGCTTTTGCCAATTGCTGTTGAGTTTGAGTTGGGTCATCCTCCAGTAACACCTGCAATTGCTCGTTTTCGCACTTTTGTGGTCTACCAGAGCGCGCACTGTCTTTCACATTGAAATCACCACTTTTAAATTGTCGAAACCATGTCTCACATGTTCTAATCGATGGAGTGTGTTCACCATATGTTTCTACCAGCACACGATGACTTTCAACAGCCTTTTTCTTTTGATTAAATCAGAAAAGCAATGCGTGCCGCAAATGTTCTTTTTCAGGCACAAACTTCGACATGATCACTGAGCGATAAAACAAAGACGCTATTGTTTGGCGGACTCAACTGGTGTGTGTTTGTAGTTTAATGTCAGACGAACAAAATGACGTATGTGTCAAATGAATACGCTACGTACTTTTCGTTGGCGCCATCTCTTAGTTAAACCGGAAACTACTTATGCATACACCTGGTACTGTAATTATAATCTCCATTCCATTTGTTGTTAGGTTAGATTAGATAAGATTAGGTTAGGTAAGGAATTTGAATTTATTAATGGCCTTTGGGTAATGGGTATCTATGGTTCAGGCTACGATAAGGTATGGAATGGATGCGGAAAGGAGTTGGCTACGGCCTGAGTTAAAGGTACTCTTCCCGCGTCGCGAATTTTATGTGTGGATGTAAATCGCGACCGGAGGAGGAATCATGTTCAACCACCAACGCTTCTAGTCCGCTGCTAGCTGCTCACTACCAAGTCTACAATGTATCAAAATTACCTTGTTTGAGAGAAGTTAGGAAGTTTAAAGTATACCTACAAAGTCTATTCGACCACTGCCTGTTCGCTTAACACTTAAGATGTGATCTCTACCGACAAGAATGACTACATTTGAAAGTTAATGGAAGCGGAAAAGAAATAATAAAAGTTATTTTCAGTGTTAAATTCAGAAAATATATAATACCGTGAAGTATATTCCTGGAAGTGTTAATAGCTGCTGCTTTCTAGCGGAAGAAGTTACTGCCAGTTATGTATCAGAAGTTTATAAGACATTTTATACTCTTGTAGAATAGTGTAAAAGATGGAGATAGATTAATACCAACTATACTTTAAGCTATACAAACATAGCACAAACACATTCCAAAAAAATATATAAGGAATATTCCCCAGGGAATATGGCTAAAACATGCCAGGATATTCCTGATCTAAACATGGAATATACATGGAAGATGTGAATGTCCGCTAAATGAATCTTCCAGGAATATTCTATGTAGGGTTGCCACCTGTCCCGTATAATACGGGATGTCCCGTATTTTAGATTAAAATTGCGCGTCCCGTATTACGTATGAGTGGTTGTCCCGTATTATGAGAAGTAAATTCACACGCAAATTTCCAACTTATCAATAATATTAACAAATAAACCGCGATGTACTCTTTTCCAACTGTTTACTATACAGACTGGGGAGCACACTCTGTCCTCGCCCCATACTCCAACATGACGGCGTATAATAATCGTGCTTTCTGTTTGTTCTCGTTGATATCAGATATTTTTGCCAACTGTGATTAGAAAATTGAAATATCAATTTTCCTTTCGCCAGTGCTTGTGGAGTGTGAGCAAATATTAAATTGTGCGGGTAGTCATAGTCTTTGAAGCCCGTGTCCGCACAACGTGGAATCAGATATGTAATAAGCAAACCTCATTGGAGCAAAGTATGTTTCTAACTCCAGTTACAATTGACGAGTTATACACCCATATTCAGAAGCTGTTTAATACTAACTCAACAGGTCTGGATGAAATTCCGTCTATTGTTATTGAAAGGTATATGCACTTAATTGCAGACCAGCTTTGCTATCTCATAAATAGAACTTTTGTGTCAAGTGCTTTCCCAAGTTGGCTAAAAAAAAACTCTACACAAGAAAGGGAATATTACAGACAAGTAAAATTATCGTCCCATAATGAATATTTACAAAAATATTTGAATACGTGATTTTGGCAAGTTTAAGTAGCTTTCTATTTACACACAAGTTGATATCCATTCGTCAACATGGTTTTTAGAAGAAAAAGTCTATTAATACTGCACTGTTTTATAAAACAAGGTTTCAGATACCTTAAATAAGAGTCATCGTGCCATAGGTGTGTGTATATAGATTTTTCTAAGGCATTTGACAACATGCATCATTTAACTTTATTAAGGAAACTATATCAGCATGGTAGCAGAGGTGTGTCACATGATTGGTTTTATTGTATTTGAGCAATAGAAAGCAGGTAGTACATATCTCTAGGACTAATAATGAGAGAAGCATGGTGTTCAATTCCTCAGTAGCTGAAATTAACAACGGTGTTCCTTAGGGGTCTATTTTAAGACCTATGTTATATCTTTTCAATATAAATGATTTGTATCAGCTCACACATTCGAAAAATGTGGTTTTGTACGCTGATTTGAATTTGAATTTAATTTTTAAGACCTTCATACAACTTTGCCTCAGATCGGGTACATGATGATGAGATGATTGGTGGAATGAAGAAAATGGGAGAAGCCCGAGAAAACCCACGCACACGGTGTTTGTTCACCACAAAGCCCACATGATACGAGCAGGCTTTGAACTGACGACGCCAAGCGCCAGAGGTGATCGCTCCAACCGTTGAGCCTCCGCATTTTTAGTAACTGGAAACACTCATCAGGAAACAGAAAGTAACTTAAAATCAATGATTGGAAGATTAATAGAGAGGACTTCAATAAACAGTCTGCACATTAATGTAGATAAATCAGAATCCTATGTTTTCATCTTTCTTACCGACCGCTTACTTTTCCATCCATTAATAGTAACTACTTTAAGTCTGGAATACACTTCTAAAAATAAATAAGTTACATAAACGGAAAGTTAAAATGGGATGAGCATATGCTTGAACTAACAAACAATTGAATGGTGTCTACTTCATCATAAATAGATGGCACAGTACAGTATCTTGACAATATCTACTCTTATTATATTACGTACAATTCTATGTTCTTATTACCTTTGGAGTTCCTCATATGTTAGTGTAAATAATTTTCCTATACAAAGGAAATTGTCAGAATTATTTTTAATATAAGCAACAGGTCATCATGTAAAGATGTATTTAAGTCTAAAAAAATAACACCTCCATTCCTATATATTTATAAGAGTGTAATATTTACAAAGAAAAATAGCCACTTATTAACTTGTACGACAAATATTCACAATTATCATACAAGGCAAGAAACATTTTTCCAGAAGGACAAAAATTCTCAACTGCTCATTCTAGTGTTTAATCTTCGTGTACCAGATTGTGTTATCCAATGAACTACCGAATTACCTTAAGAGCATTGAAAATATTAATAAATTTAAATCTGAACTATTCAGATTGTTGGCGAATAAGAGTTAATATGCTGTCAACGATTATTTGAGTGATGACTCATTTTGTAATAAATTATAATGATGTTAATTGTATACATTTTAAAAATTATTTATCATGTCTCATGTATACACTGACGAGTCTTATGCATCACAGATCACGCACGACCTGTGTGTACTACAGAGACTAATAAACTTATGTTCTATTATATTCTATGGTAGTACTGTACAGGGACGTAGTTACTTTCATTTAAATTTTTTTAGATTTGTCCCGTATTTTTTTTTACATTATCCCGTATTTTTTGTCGAGTGTACCGTAATTTACTCATCAAAAGGTGGCAACCCTAATTCTATGGGGACATTCCAGGAATATTTCGGAATATTCAAGGAAATTTTATGCATGTACTTATCGTAGACAGGAACATGTCTGGGAATATTCATTGAAGATTCGTCTGGGGAATATTCACATACTCCATGTATATACCATGAATGGATCTGTAACTTCCCGGCATGTTATAGGCATATTCCCATATTCCCCTGTGGAATATTCCTAGTATGTTTCTGTCACGTGAATATTCCTTATACAGGAATTCACAAAAGATGGTTACATACCTTGGGAGGTGAATCCTGACATCAAAACAAGATAAAAACTTCATATCAGCATGGGACGAATTTCGCTTCGTTTTCGAGATACACGGTTTGAAACTTAGAGCCACAAAATCGATTTCTTGCAATGGTAAATATAATGACTATTTCGCCATAAAATAACATTTAAAATAATAGTTTTCGGAAGCTAATTTGCATCGGTACAGTGGATATTATAAGTTAACAACTAAACTAACTCCATCGGGTAATCGGTGTTGTCAACCTTGTATTTCATTTGTTTTTCAAGTGGCACTACTTCAGTTTATTAGTTATATGTGTCCTCTAGTGATTGTAATTAGCATTTGTGAAGCACAAAAGCACACACTTTTTTCTTGGTTCGATATCAGGATTCAACTCCCAAAATTTGTACCGTCAAGGGGATAGCTTTGGGCGTGGGGTGACATTGGGCAAATTTCAACGAAATATTTTCAAATGCTCAGTACGTGCATCTTATTACAGTTACAGCATGATGGAAGATGCTAATATGAAGGAAATTATGTGTTTAATACAATATAGTCTTCTTATCAAAATATGTGTTCAGTAGTGAGGAAAAAAATTAGGAAACTCATGGTTGAGGTACGATTATTTTGACCTCCCAGAAATTATCTCAGTCACAAGAGATATAGCTTACTAAGAGTTTTATGACCTCAGTTATTTTGAAGGCTGATATGTTAAGAACACACACAAGTAAAATAATCTTTGTCAGTCTGTTTTTTCATGTAGAAAAAATATTTTCAGAACCTCTACTTTTTAGGTCATTTTGGGGGGACTTTGGGCAATACTACAAAAATGAAAAAAAAAGTGGAGTGATAACGCAGCAACCACTGCATCAATTAGTACCCCAAATGCTACTGCGTCAACCAGTTCTGCTGCAGCCATTGAATCAGCTGCTGGCACCAGCACAAGTACTACAAGCACGTCCCTTGCCTCTACTCCTGCTACCAACGCATGATCTTCAATATCTGACTCTCTCATAGACTTATTAAAGACACTTCGCACTCCTAAAAGGAAGGTTCCCAAACCACGAAAGAAACTCCAAGTTTCACCTGGAAAGAGTGCTGTAGTAATTCAACCCCCAGAAGATCAACATACCGGTAACACTGGAATCAGTACTGGTAATGCAGGAACAATACTGGCAAGCAACCCACAAAACGAAGACAAAACTTTTCATCATCAGAAGAAGATTCTGTGTCACATATATCACTGAGGAGAGAGGAGTAATAATATACCATAACTATAGTCATAGTAATTTAATTCATAATTATAAACATTTTTAAATGCTTACTTGGTTCTTACTGTATCCCACGTTGAATTATTTGCACAATGAAACTACGAATGAGGTCACATTAATTTCTTAAAATTAGGTGTTTATGGTTTTAATGAACAAAATAAATTATGATAATAGTGCTACCAAATTCTTTAGTAATTCGAAAACAAGCAGAAATATAAGAATATAACGTGAAAAATTGTAATTAAGAGAATAAACTTGAATTTTGTTGATATTTATTTTGATGAGAGGTTGGAATTCACCTTATATATTCCAAAATTATTCCCAGGAGACGTCGTGACATATCCCTTGACCATGCTAGGAATCTAGCCTACCGGCTCCTTACGAATATATAGATCAATTATTTGTTCTCTCGACATCCTAGAACACCTGCTAATTATTGCAGCACAAAACTTCGTTGGTTTGGGCACATACACAAAGAATGACAATATTTTTGTTTCCAGATATTTTTCATTCCCTGGGAATATGTAAGGAATATTTCTTAGTAATTCCCTTAAGTGTGCCAAATGATATACGCCTCGTGAATTATTCCAGGCAGATTCCCAATATGCTAGTAATATGTCTGCAACATCGGGAGTTAAAGATGAATTTCTCGAATATAATGTGCTATGTGGGTAGTAGGTGATTTTAATTGTTAGATTGTTCTAGAATACAAATATTCATTGTGCTAAATGAATAGTGTATTTTCAAAGCAAAATGAATTAGTACAAGGAGAAATCTACAATCTGAGTGAAAGCATAATTGGGAAGTAATTAGTCAGTAGTTCTACATAGTAAGGAAAGTCAATATAGAAGTATTTTCTAAAACTATTGTGATTACGACTTCAGCATGTAGTTCACGAATTGGCAGTAACTTATGCAATATATCACAGTAATTCCCTGTATTATCTACTTCTTTCAGTGTTGCATGTATCTCAAATGTTTATTTCCTTTTCCGAATACGTAGAATGCAAATGTGATGTGCAAGAACACACGCCGTTATTCATTGTGTTCTTGTACTTATATTAGAGTCCAGTGGCGGCTCGTGGTCAAAATCATAAGTGAAGTGCATCCAAATCATTAATGTACCCATTCTCTATTCATCCCGAATTTCCTGGACTGACTGGTTTACCAGTAATGTCGCTTATCATCATATTGAATGTTGATGAATATTTGTAGAGAAATTAACTGCTAAAAGTTGGGACCCACTATAAATATGTAAATATAGTTGAAGATACGACAAATTTCGCCGACGACTGAGCGTGGGAACAACAAACACGCCCAAGAAAAATGCGGTACTTTGCTAAATTTCATTTACAAGAAGTCATTAGGCAATGGCAAAGCTAATTTTGTAGAAGAATTTTCCACTTGTAGAACAGAGAATAAAGTACTAGATTGGCATAGTTAGTTATACAGTATATTTATTGTTTATTTGTATAAAGGTCATTAACTGAGAAGAGAGTACTAAATAACTACCTAACTTAAAATTTTCAAATGTAACATTCCACCTTTTAAATGTGAAGCGGAAAGAACGGAATAAACTTAAAACACCAGTTGCAAGAACTATCTCAGCGTAGGGATTTAAACTGAGACTCTGTCCTCCTTTTCAGAGTACTATACTCATCGACGTAACGTTGAATTATTATTATTTGTGGTTTCATACGCACATTTCCAATGCCGATATTAGACGGATTCAAATGAATGTACAGTGCATTAGTGACGTTCAGTAGTAGCTACTGAACGAAAGTTGCCTAAATGCCATGCAAAGACAAAATCAGTTATGAAAATTATATCCCATGGAAATGCAAATGGAGAGAATAACTAGGGATATATTCTAGGTCTTGTAAATGCGGAAAAGTTTAGCTTTCTCAACCCAAAAATTATTTGCGTAAAGACACATCCAGCATTGGAGAACCTTTATACACGCTGAGTGCTGAAAGTTTAATATTACTATTAGAGGAAGGCAATGGATAGAAAGAAAAAATACGAATGAAATTAGATGATGGTTTGTTTAAAATATTCTTCGTGACATTTTCAGTTTTCAGGCTACCCTAAATTCAACTTATTTTCTGCTTCAAAATTTATTATTCGAACAATACATACACAGTGATTTTTCAGATGCAGTGCACAATTTTAGAGTAATGCTTGAAGTTTAGTTTATTACATTTAAATTACTGGCATCTAAGGTCTAAGCTTGTCATAGTCTGAAGAATGGCGTCCCTTGGCGAACATTTTATTACATCTAAAGCGAAAGCCGAGCTGGCGTTCCATCCCATTGGGAAACACCTGCTTTCGAACCCACCAATAGGCCATCTTGGCTGATGTTTTTCCAGTTTTCGCGCTCTCGCACCGGCTTGATGCTGGGACAGTTCCTTCCTTTCTTCTACTTTCCTCATCCTGGCCTAATGTAAACAAAACATGACTGAAGGCTATAAATAAAATTCAATTGAAATACACTCGTAACGAGATTGATACTGACTTTCACGTGATGGTTTTGAAATCTTTAAACGAATAAAAAATTCCGTGCCTCTAGAATATTCATTCTTGCTATAAAAAAAAACGTTCAAGGTAATGAGAGCGTGACCTGTTCAATGAAATTAAGTGCATTTTTCCTTAAGATACAAAGACTATTTATTATATTAGGCCTAATATGTCAAAATCACACAAAATTACTCTGTTGCTGAAATCAGGAACTCAAAAAACAATATTTATTAAGAGAAGTTATAGATGAGCTTACAAACTTATAAAGACATTCTAATATATATATGTATCAATATTTACCAGCAGTCCAGCATTGACGTCTTAAGCGTGTAATCACTCAGCAAGCTCAACTTCAAACGGCAATGAGATGAATAGAACGTCTAAGGTCTCTATTCCAGATGATATCCAGGAATTAATGGAGGAAATATGAAAATATCTGTCAGAACGCATGGATGTTCAAAGGTTTATTGAACTTGTCCTGGTTCCTTATCAATGATCTGTGGTGAAAGATCACTAGGCGACGTGGACTGCGCATGTATAAATAAGGGTGAAAAAAAGGAACGTGGCGGACGGCATCTTTTAAATCTATATATTCGGATTAAAAATTCAATTAATACAATATTTACACATATGGATAAAGTTTGACAAACACCCCTTTAGTTCCAACCATGACCATCTTCGTAATTCTGCAAATCCATTCCACCACGCCTTACAAATCAGTAAAATCTCTAATATATCGAGTTATCGTAAACTGTAATATTCTACTTCTACCCAGAGTACATTTTAAGTAAGGTTAGCATTTTATAAAAAATAACCATTAACATAGCCATATATTGAGACTGGATTCTACAGCTTAGTCAAGGAGCTCATACATAACAACAGAAGTAGAATACTTCAAATTAATTCGTTGTATCTAGCATTGTGCGCCTGGATTAACTCACTTGGCACTAGGTCTATTACAGCTCTGACATACATACTTATTCAAGGATATTTGTCTATAAAAACGCCATGTCAAAGTCGTCATTCCCTTTCACTATACATACATGAACAAAAGATGAACAATTGTACAGGCACACATTGTGCTGATACGGTGGGGACAAATTTACTTTACTTGCACACTGAACAGCCGAAACCCGGAAGAGAAGTAACTTCGTTGAAAGCAGATTGCAGGTTCTCTTCCGCTATCCTCAACGCTATCTCGCACTGGCCAGTATAGCCTGCAGCGTCTAGGTTGTGATGGCAACCAGAAGTTCATCGTCCCGTCAACGGAAAGATTTTCACCGCGGTAAAATTGTCCCCGCCATAGAAAGCACTTAAAGCTAGATTTTTTTCGAAGGTATATAAAAGTAACGTTTTTAACTTCGTAAGAATACGGTGCCCTCCAGCGCTAGAATATTTACTTATGCTGCATACAAAATTGGAAACAGTTTATTTGTTTTTTCTACTGGAATTTTGTTACGCTACTTCATTTTCTTTCAGAAACAATTTTTGTTTATTTAGTCAATGAAAGAACGAAATAATAGGTGAAGTACAGCTTCACTAACTTCACCTGAAAAACCGCCACTGTATTAGACTTTGATTAGACTTTGATTTTACATCATATTCTGCATTCAGCACATCCAAAATTAGGAACGTAACGACCTT
Organism: Lepisma saccharinum; assembly: GCA_022664845.1. Taxonomy (NCBI): domain Eukaryota; kingdom Metazoa; phylum Arthropoda; class Insecta; order Zygentoma; family Lepismatidae; genus Lepisma; species Lepisma saccharinum. The sequence goes on along the minus strand of JAGDQP010053408.1, from coordinate 2,883 downwards.
TTAAAAGCACATTAAACATAGGTTTGATTCGCTCCCCAACAAAGAGCCATCAAATTGTTGGAAAATAACTAAACACCAATATCATTGCATTATTCCTTGAAGAAAATACATTTAACAATCAGCCCAAAGGCATAAAAGGCTAAGAGTGGAGACAATTGAGCCGCTCACGGTATAAAACTGTCAAGTAATCACGTACTGTATAAGTGTACCGAGAAATGTATTAGAATGTTTCGTTTGCCCTAATACCGATAATCATGTGCAATTGGAAGTTACTCATGCGGCATTCATACAGGAAAGTATTACATTCTTTGCATCACTTGTTCATATTATTTGAACAGAAATGTTTGGTATTAATCATTTTCCCACTAATTTATATCAAACAACTGATTGGTTACAAATCGGTCTTTGCAATAAATTACAATCTGTGTTCAAAACTCGAACTAGGTCAACCTAATGACTGATTTCAAATAAAAGGTACATGAAATTTATAGAATACAGTGATGGTCTTAAATGTGCATTCTGTACACATAAGTTCGAGTTTTACGAAAAAGTATTACTTGATACAAAGTATGATTGGTTAGCATGATGCGTCTTCAAATACTTCAACAGGAATCCGTGAGGACTAAAAATGCACAAATACTCAATAGCATACTCGTGTAGGAGATTATCACACCGTGGAATAATAATTTCGGTTTTAAGAGGGGAAAATATATTTTTAATGTCAGTTTGACAACGTTGTCAACAAAATCATCAGGAAGTAAAACAAGAAACCCAACCAACCTATTTATTTCTCACTTTTATACGCAAAAAAAAAAAAAAAATGTTGAACTGCTCTAATTTCAGAATTTTGGGTACCGTTGTGTTCTTCTCGTTGAATATAACAAGAATCAATCAAAAGATATTTGGGTTATATTTTCATTTGCTTCACCCTCATTTAGTTTAAATTTTGTGTGCTTACAGTATCCAAAATATTTTGGAATTTGCTCCCATCTTCTTCAGTTCATATCCTGTCAAAAAAGGCGCTCATTGCCCTCACTGCCGATATTTGAACTTAATATCTTCTAGGTGTGTAGCCTCCATAGTTTTTTACCAATTTTGTTTGGAGCGGCCAAAGCAGTAAACACTGAGCAGGCAGTGTAGCGAAGGATTTTAAAATCTTGATTGGTTCTTGAATATTACTTCGCCTCCGGTCGCGATTTACATCCACATAGTAAAATTTGCCCCCGCGTCTACCTGGCGTGTTTAAGAAAAAGCACTGAACAAAGCTCAGGTTAGGTTAGGCTCCGCACTTTGAAATGCAAATTTCGATTGACCTCAGATAAGCTAGAAAATATTTAGAATCATTGAATGAAAGAATCCGAACTATAATTGTAGTGAATTCTGTATTTCGCGTACATCTGCCATGCAAATAGCAATAACGCAATCAATTAATAAATGCTTAACAAATTTGAATTCATTTATGGCCTTTAGTCATCCTTGGCTCAGGCTGGCATAGGGTAGGGGAGGGGAATTGGGAAGGTAGAGATCATGGCATTTCTTAAGGCACCATCCCGCCATGCGCCACGTGAAACTGAGGGGAATACCCTGCAAACCCTCACTCGGGATTATCAGCCGCATGATTCGAATCCGCGCATCACCCTATTATCTATTAATTCCGCAAAGCGCCTCCTGAACCGGGGGGTTTCGTAAATGAAGAACGAGAACTTTTAATTGGGTATGTAACGTGATACTATCTCGACTACTCATATGATGTCTTTCTGGCCATCTCAGCTAATATTACTAGAATATTTATAGTTACAAGATTATATTACTAACTAATTAACAGAGTTAATTTGTTACTTATCGGGGATGCATCTAAAGCTGCTCCAAATATCTGGCGTTAGTTACTCTAATAAAACGAGTCTAAAGATCAAGGTCGAAATTTATCTTAAATTCCAGAAGTCAGATGACGATTATTAGAGGAGAAGGTCCAAATACGGGTTACTACTTTTATTTATCGAATATCTCAAAAATGTTCCAAAGAATGTACTAAACAACAACTGTAAATACGTCTGAGATGTTATAATGTAGTTGCAAATTTAGCTTAGAAACCCATGACTAAGATATTAAACACGTATTTTAGAGAAATGTCAGAATCTTGAGTTAAACCCTTTAAATTTAATAATTAAGAAGAAAACAACTGTACAAAATAATGTTCAAGAGTGATATGGAGATGATGTCTATTTACTATAGTCACAGATATAGTCATCCTCTTCTGTGCTCGTGCACTCATTATGTGCCCACATCAAACACGCGATACACATAACCCATCGCTCTCCCTCTGTCTCCAGAGAATATTCTGTAGCAGAATATACAATTTGCATCTTCATCGTCTTGCTTTTCTTGTCCAACTGGCGAACTACTGTATTTTCATCGTCACAAGGATCTAGATCAGAAAACATTATTCTAGATTCTTCTGAATTTGATTCTTGTTATGGGAATTCTAAAGCTTCTTATTTTCTTTCCGTTCAGGTATATTCTTTATTATTATTATTGTTGTTATTTTTCAGCTCTTTGGTCAGCCTTGTTAAAAGATTATGTCTTCTTGCATTTACTAGATTTTGGCTTTTCCAAGGAAGCAATAATTGTTTCTTTGTAGGGGTTATCCGTTATAGCAGTAGCACTTCATTGTTTTCCACCTTGATTGCTGACTATTTTCTTTGTCAGAAACTGCTAAAATATGAAATGGACTTACTAGGGTTGAAATTACACGTACTGTGTTCTAAGGTAAGGAAACTCAAAATGAAGATGTAAGTAGGCAAGATATCCTGTATTTAGACCATTAGTTGCTTCGTGACTGCTACGTGAGTAAATAAAAACAATTCCGTAGTAGCCACTAAACTG
>JAGDQP010053407.1:0-13569 GCA_022664845.1 Lepisma saccharinum | reverse complement strand
CAGGGAAGGGAACAAGCCGGATTTCGTCGTGGATTTAGCACAATGGACCACATACAAACATTGAATGAAGTTATGGAAAGGACTAATGAATATGAACTTCCACTATGTTTGGGATTCATAGATTTTGAAAAGGCTTTCGATTCGGTCTCCTTGTCAGCAGTACTTAAATCACTTGAACATCAAGGCATCGAAAGTGCATACATCAAGTTACTGCGAAACATTTACTCGACTGCCACTTCTGTCATTAGGCTGCATCAAGACAGTGAAAAATTTAAAGTTGGAAAAGGGGTAAGGCAAGGAGATTCAATTTCTCCGAAACTGTTTTGTGCGGTCCTGGAGAGAGTGTTCCAGAATTTAAACTGGGATGAAGTTGGAATTAAAATTAATGGCGAATATCTTCATCACCTACGGTTCGCTGATGATATAGTCCTGTTTGCTTCAAGTGCAGAAGAACTACAAACCAGAATGGAAGAACTGAGTAACGAGAGTTCGAAAATAGACCTTAAAATGAACTTAAGTAAAACAAAAGTAATGTAGAACCAACATGCTAAAAAGGGAAGTGAAGATTAGAGGAGAAATAATAGGCATAGTTGATGAGTGTGTTTATCTAGGCCAGCTCAAAACATCGAATGGTAAGTTGATTGATGAAATAAATAGAAGATGTAAAATGGCGTGGATTTCGTTTGAAAGACTACATTTTATTTTCAAAAACAAACTACCAATGTGTCTGAAGCGTAAAGTTTATAATCAGTGTCTTACCCGTGATGATGTACGGCTGTGAAACTTAGACATTGAATGCGCAAACGACTCAAAGATTGACAGTCACACAAAGAGCAATGGAGAGATGCATGCTAGGAATAACTAGGAGGGACAGGAAGACAAATGAATGGATTCGCGCACAAACAAAGGTAGAGGATGTAATCAAGACTGCGAAGAAGATGAAGCGGAAATGGGCCGGTCACATAGCTATACGAACAGGTGGACGACAAATGTACTACATTGGATTCCGAGAGAAAAGAAATGACCGAGACGACTTATAAATGTAAGATGGGTAGATGAAATCAAGCGTTTTTCAGGAGCTACATGGATGAGGATATCAGCAGACCGAGATATGTGGAAAGAAAAGGGAGAGGCCATCATCCAGCAGTGGATAGAAAACGGCTGAATATGATGATATATATATATTAATTGATCCTGGTTACCAAGGGCTCTCCAAGCGGATCTGAATTTGAATTTTCCAAGTAACTTTGCTCAAGCCGAATGGATTATGCTGGGAGAATGAAGAACAGAAAGTTTAGCTAACAAACCTTTTCTTCGATAGGAGTTCTTGCACATAAATTATCTATTAATATTTCTTGAAATATGTTATTTCTGTAATCTTCGACATCCTACACATTTGATGAAAGTGCTATAACTCACAGTTTTAAATTTGAGTGAATTATTGAGAGTCCTCTATGTCTGATATGCCATCTCGGTTTTTGTGACTTCAAATCATATAATAGCCATTGAACACACCACATTAATTTCCATTGTAATGAATAACGAGTTCTAACACACCAGTCATTTGATGATCGTGAGTGTTCAAAGATGTTGGATACGTTAGTGTGCGGTGTTACTTACAGCAAGTATGGAACTTGTAAGTTCATCGCCGCAGTAACAAACATTCTCCATAAGGTTCTATCACATGGCATGAGCAGGTATCGAACCGACGACTCCATACACCAGAGGTGAGCGCGTTATCAACGGAGTCACCGCGGCCCGACAATCAAGGTTGAAATAACCTTGACAGGACAAGAAAGAAAATCATAATGTACTTTTAAAAAAATTGTCCTGATGGGAATCGAACACTATATCAAGTGACACAAGCTCAAAATTGTTGCAAGTTGGCATGCTATCTGAATTGTCATCACGTCTACCCTACGTCACCATTTTTTAAAAAAATACAAATATGGGTCAGACAGCCAGCTGTGGTGTAATTCCTTAAAATGTTTGATGGATGGCATATATCAACGAGCACTCTTCCGCAGACAGCAGAGGGAAAGGTAATGGCCAGAGCTCTTGTCTACATTATTAAAAATTGTCATCTATTTTCCTAAAAATGAAAAAAATAAGGCAACGCAGGCAATGGCTGCATGATAAAACATAGTTTTAATTTACTGATGTAAAACATCCATATATTTACGAGCTTATCAGGATAAAGGTAAAATGACTATTATCGGCAGCAACAGCACTATGACCTACGCCCGCCCCGGCGAGCTTATTGTGCATCGGTTTCTGCAAGATGAAGTTTGTTTACAAAAATTGGAGTAGTTACTTACCAGGGAACCATCCGAAATGGGAAATCGAGTTGCCGAGTGGAACTCGTCACGTCTGAGGAAGAATGCGGGAGGCCACCTATGTTCAGAATTCTAACTGCTAATCGTGGTCCAGGGAGCCATGGGAGCCCGAAGCAGTCCGCGATAAAGTAAAACTTATGTCTCACCACTGATAACGAGAAGCCAGTCGGGCCACTTCGTTCTTATTCCGAAAGCAGCGCCGTCCACGTCGAGCAGGAAACGTTTTCTTCACTGTTACAAATTTTCAAAGTCATAGACCATGGTATAAGGAAGACAAGGTAAGTCCATCAGCGGACGCGCTAGCGACCAAGACTGCGCATGACGTCAGCTTCTACACACAGGCTCTCACGCAGAAGACCCATCCGCTTGTTGGTGCTTGGAGTTCAACGTTTAAAATAGTTGAGATGACACTCATAGCATAAATAATGTTGATTAGACAAATTTCCTCACCACCGTAGAGGTGTTGTCTGTTGTGCGTTCTTTTCAAAGTGGTTTTTCCCATTTGGCCTTATCCTGTGTGTAAGTTTTTAAATCATCTTATTTCACCTAGATTTTCAAGTCTACGATTCTCCCTCTCTTCTGTACCCACAAATTCCTTTCTTTTCTATGATTGTCCGTATCATGTGGAAGAAGTAAAGTTGGAACAGCATCCTTCTTCAATTTCCTTCTTTTCCTTGGAGAATAATTCATAATCTTTTCTTGCATGCTTTTGAATTCGGCCTCTTCGTCGAAATGCAAAGAACAAATGACAGCAAAAATGTAAACGAAACCTACGGATTTATCGCAATATTTTAAATAATTATGAAAATCTTTCTAATAAAAATTACGAAAATCAAGGATACATTAGTTTTGAATAGGAATAGACAGACAAATAAACCGATATAAAATTTAAATGTACATCACTTAACATGCTACATGCTTTAACAAACTTTCTATGAAATCTAAATTGAGTAGGCTACGCATGGCCGTTAGGAGTGAATAAAATTTCTGCTCTCCGTAATAATAATAATGGAATTTATTTATGCCCTTTAGGCATCTGTGGCTCAGGACGGATGGGGCAGGGATTGAAAAGTTGTTGGCCAGGGCCTAATTTAAAGGTACAATCACGGTATTTGTCTGGTATGGCAGGAAAACCCCTGGAAAAAACTCAGTCCGCCGTGGGGTTCAAACTCGCATACCTCCCCACTACCGCTCCACGCCTCCGAAGTCCGCGAAGCTACCGCCTGGACCACAGCAACTGGGTAAATAATAATAATATGAACATGTTATATACTAGGCAAAACAAGAAGGTACATACCAAGCAATAGGGATACTCTATTCTGAAAATATAAACAACATTATAAAGACCATACATACCAAGAGTTGCGCTTTCATGAAAAACAAAGCTTTATGTCATTCTTACTCAAGCTGCTAATGGAGCGAATTAATATTTTTTATAAATTTGAACAAACGTATTAACAATGCTTTGTAACCTAAAAGCGTATAATTACCCAACAATCAATACTTACTGTCCTTAATATCATGAATGCATTAACTAAGAGCTTTTTGAATTTTATTAGTGGCATTTTCAGGGTAGAAAGTTCTCAAAAACTGCAAATATTAAAAACGTGTGGATGGGCGTTTGAGAATAGGCCTAAATAAAATTATCGTCGAAGTAATATGAAATAGGCCACAATTTTAGTGCATAACATGTCAACTTATGGTTGGCTTAAGCTTATTTAATGAGAATTAAAAGTGAAGTGGTTGTGGAAAATGCGCAGAAAGTGATCTAAACCGAACTCTAGGTAATGCGAACTTCGGTAAATACGAAGTAAATGTGTACAGAATGTGCATTATGGAACACAAGCATGTAAGAGAACACATTGAGCACACGAAAAGATCATAATTTGTGAGTAGGTTTCTCATAAAGCTCAAACGGATTCACATTAAGATCAGCTTTGGTGAAGTATTCGTGTGTTTTACGGTGAAATAAGATTTTCAGTGCGGGTTCAATTTCCACCGAGGTCCATTAGGCGGAGTGATTCACAACCCACTTCACGGAAAACTGTAGGTCTCGTCTTTAGAAACTCAGCAGCTCGCTTTGGATATTAGCAACAATTCTATCAATTCGTTCCTTGATAAGTCATTAAGGATGCTGACTGAACACAAAACTGATGGATTCGAGAACTTCTATCATGTCTTTGAAAAGAACCAACGCTATTTATTTTTCATAGACTATTTTAAAACAAGGGATTCCATGTAAAATAATGACAACTTTCTTGAAAATCAAAATAATTATTTTCCTTTGCGTTGCTTGTTTTCGACGCACCTGGAATACAATTAAAAGATACGAAAATATTTAACTCGCCATTCTTTGGATTAACTTTATCTTTCCTCTTGCAATCAGCTATCCATTGTTTCTGTAGATCATCTTGTTTGGGAAATGAATGGAACTTCAGTTTCTTCACCACTTTTCCCATTTCTTGAGCTTATTTTACAGCCATGCGCCGCGCACGACGGCATGTTTGTGGAAGTTTACAACGCATACACTATTCACAGTATATAAAACATATTTTACACACATATATAAACACAGAACAGTATAATACCTAATAATCTGCGTTTTCCAGAATTTTTTAACACCAAAAAAGAACAAATTAACAAGCCCAAGTGACAAGCAAAATCATCTTTGATTGGAGACATCAGTGACTCGTGTGTCGAAGGTGACGTCACTATAAAAGAGAAAGCTGCGCGCGGACTTACGTTGTCTTCCTTCTACCATGGTCATAGACAGTGGTCGATTTGACAAACAATAACTTGAGTAGGGTGGACAAACGTTCTTCTTTTGGAAGGACAGTTCTGATTTTCTCCGCAACAAGAAGCACGTTAGTATATCCATCTTCCGGGTTTGTTTCGAGAAGAATTATATAAATTACCATACACATACTAAAGCAGTATTTGTAATATTTGAAAAGTAAATTCTGCTAATTCATCTTTTGCAGACAATATTTTAAATGTTATACATACACGGATACATACAGGTTGCCTCAGAAATAGACGGCTAAAATTTAAGAGGCGATTACTGACACCAAAACAAGTAAAAAAAAGTTCCTATAAACGCGGATCAAATTCTGTTTCGTTTTAGAGATACAGCGTTTCCAACTTAGAGCTCAAAGTGCAAACCTAACCTATGGAAAGAATAATTCTCAATAAATTAGGAAAAAAGGTATTGAATGAAAATTTCGTTTGCTGAAATTTGTTGTTAACAAAATGATGGATAACAGGAATGAAACGTTGTAAAGAATTTCTGGGCCCTCTTTCCAAAGTCTGAATGTGAAATGAATTCTATGATATTTTTGGAAGTGCATTGGGCCGGGTTTGGGCTCTTGGGTATTTTGTATAACAAGAAAGAAAAATTGGAAAAGTAATTTCTTCGTGTAATTAGATATCCCTAATTATTTTTTTGAAAAAAAATAGGGGGATCAATCTGTGGTGTTCTACGATACCAAGGGGTACTTCCTGTTCTCATTTCTACATATAACACAATTTTTTAAAGCATAAAACAAAGAGAGTTTTTAACTGAGACGTTCAGTGAAAATCCGAACACGATATACCAAGTGGTTATTGAGGTACGCTTTAATAATTATTGGAACCCCACAAAAATGTACTCGTGGGGTTTCGATTCAAAACGAGAAGGAATCGAGAAATTACTTTCAGATTCCAATATAAAATATTAAAGTGTTGTTACGGTTGTTCGAGTGGGTATCCGCGTGGGATTCTGGGGGTATTATGGGATATCCATAGTATGGGCTAACGAAGTTTGTCCGATACACTTTTAGACAAAATGTACCGTAGCATGCAACGTTATAGGAATGAACAAAAGCGACACTATAAACTCATTCGCCTCGCTGAATACGTGAGCAGCTCTTTGAATGTTACACACTATCTCCGGGAATGTTTGTGCCCTGAAGATATCAGATCAAGTTAAGGAGAAAAATAAGGTTTGTGTCTACTGTCATGAAAGACAGGTTAGAATATTTTTGAAATTTTTAAGGTCATTATCCAACTTTGGATCAGACCGACATAGGATGTGAAAGGGAGGTACCTACCTGACGTTCGTATGGTGAAACTGAAGGATACTCTAAAAAATACCTCAGTCCATACGGTCGGCAGAAGGATTCGAACGCACGGTACCTACCCACTGCGGAAGGACAGGTTAGAAAAAGACAATTTCTGTTTTCCTTATATAGAGAAGTCTAACGTAAATTACGCCGCCATGCATATAAAGTGCATCAACACAAAGAGTCTGTTGTTCACTGGTAGGGGTATAGATGACTGCCACGCCCTATATGTAGCATTGACTAAAAAGGATTATTCGTGCATACAACGGAAAAAATAAGAATACATAATATTCCTAATATGAACACAAATATTTGTCTTACTATTTCCAACGAAAATTAACCTAATTTTAAATTACCTGAAGTCAGTTATGTACGAGGTGTCCCCTGGTTCATAGGTGGTGCTTCCCCTACAGGTTCTTAATGTGTTTTTTTAAATATATAAATATTTTTTTTCGTCTGGCGATTTAAATAGCGATTTCTATTTTTTTTTTTTTCGTTGTAAAGTGCGCCCCTAGGCCTGGGCCTAGTGGTAAATCCGGCCCTGATTATGGCTACCTCACAACCCGCGAGAACCCAACGCGGATACCCTCTGGGACAACAATCACATTAATATTTTATATTGGAATCTAAAAGTAACTTCTCGATTTCTTCCCGTATTATATCGAAGCCCCACGAGTACATTTTTGTGCAGTTCCAATAATTTATTTTTAAGGCGTATCTCAATAACCACTTGGTTTATCGTGATTGTGTCTTCACTGAACGTCTCAATTAAAGTTTATCTTTCGTTTCTGCTTTAAAAATTTGTGTTATATGTAGAAATGAGAACAGGAAGTATCCCTTGGTATCCCAGAACCCCACAGATTGACCCTCTATTTTTTTTTTCAAAAAATTTTAATTAGTAATATCTAATTACTAGAAGTAATTACTTTTCCAAATTTTCTTCTTCGTATTCACAATACCCAAGAACCCAAATCCTATCGTTCATTGATGTCTGTTGATTAATTTACCTTTGAGAGCCCACTAATTGAAATTGTAATAGCCAGTGGTAGATTTTCATATATTTTGATGTCCTTCACATGTATTAAGTTTTTTTGTTTTTATTTTTCTTACATTCAACTTACTTGTAGAACGTTGAGATATAAAAAAAATCACTATTTGTCAGTGGCGGCTCGTGGTTGAAACAGTAGGTGAAGTTCTACCAAAGCATTTATATGTAAACACGCTTTCATATTAGCTACTGGTAACAGTTATCTTGAATATCCAGATTTTACCGATTTATTCTTAATGTCATTTACTCATATTACTCAATGTTGAGCATCCTGCTGGATTGCCCCTCCCCGATACACCATGCAATTGTTAATTCATATTGTTCTCCTTAATACTGATTTTCTGTCTTCCAAAACAATACATCGTATCAGTGAGTTTGCTACTTCTCTTCAAAATGACCACACCTTCACATGGCTGTGCTAAGCACATTTATGATTGAAATAGAAATAATACTTTTCTTGAGTTTTAATTAAGTAATTTTTCAAACGGTGAAACTCCATGGGACTTTTAGTGCGTGGGGTCCCCGGTTCGTGCCAGGCGGGCTTTGTAGTGGACAAAGGCCTTATATGTGGATTTTCTTCTGGAGTCAGGACTCTTCCGTTTTTTCTTCCATTTTCTTCATTCCACCGATTCTCGCATCATTATCCATTCGGCCAGAGCCAAAGCACGTTTCCCAAAGGCCTTGAATATTCAAATTTAAATGTAACTCCACAAATCAACTTGAGCATTCTTTTTAAAACCTTGCTTCATGTTCTCATGACGTATTTCATGCAATTATAGATTTTTTTCTTACTACAAAAGTATGGTTCTTTTTTAGAGTAATATAATACTTATTCAGAGCTGCACATGAGGCAAAGAGACCAAAACTAGACGACATTTTGATGTCGTAATTTGCCTTCGGTTCCACATCAGAACCTTTAATTTTTTAGCCTTTTCCACACCACCCTTAAGATTGAGTGAATTGGCATGTTTTCTTAAACATAGTATTCCGAGAATGCCTACGACAAAATTCATAGAAATGATTTGTCCATCAAGCGTTGGTTCCATGAAGAGAATGAAGGAAATAGTAGACAGAAACTCAATCAGATACAAGGACGTTTCGTAAACTTTCCTTTTATGTCATTTTAGTACTAATTACTTCGCTAGTCTCAAAGAAATACCAGTAGTTAAGTTTAAGTTTCCACAAACACCACCCGGGACACGTTCCCGACACTTCGTGAACTGAACCCTTCTGCATTAAGTCAGTCGACCACCGCATCCGGCGTCAGGCTAATGAACTAACAGGCTCTCGTATATTAGGTACAAATCTACAAAAACAATCTATTTTTCTAGTCACGTTAAACCAACAGGTTCCATTTCATACCTTTTTATACAAGCTGTTACTGCTAATTCTGTTACCTCACAATCTGCTTAAATATCTGTCCTAAACAATTACTGATATCTGTGTCATTAGACCACATTAACTGCGAATGTAAACATTTTAATCTGTATTGTGCGCATGGTAAAAGTTTAGGCAGTGTTCGAATTGTTATAAATTACGAATGGGGATTATAAAACTAATATTTGCTTGTAACTTTCAACCCACTATCTGTTTGGGTTGAAATATAAAGACTTATCCCTGCTTGGGATGATATTCGGAATCAACTACCGGGGATGAAATTCTCACGCACCAGGGAAAATCCTGGAGGGTTTCGTCAGTATCTGCTTGAGCGAGTCTCTCTAGCTAGTAAACTTATTTCGCTGTTTTCATTTTAAGCATTGAATAGATATTAATATTAAAATTTTCTTCATATAAATAATCAATGCATGTATCTGCAATATAAACTTACACGATCATTTTATCACCGACAGGATTTTTAAGTAGTCTTTAAAACCTAATAGTGAAGATGCGACCATTAATATAAATATTTATGTCACTAATATAAAGCTAATATAAATATTTATGTCACTTATCAAATTTGTATATGCTCCGGATTATGACGAGGATATATTTTTCTTTTTCCATTTAAGTGGAAAATTGTGGCTTTAACATTTGGCGGACAGATTAACTCCCACACTTGGCTTCGATTTTCTTAAATTCATTTTAAAGCCTTAAGGCAACTATGGCTCAGGCCGTATGGATGATGATGGGATGAATTGGTGGAATGAAGAAAGTCAGAGGAAACTGGAGCACCTCGAGAAAACCCATGCTCACGGTGTTTGTTCACCACAAAGCCCACATAGCATGAGCAGGGATCGATCCGACGACCCCAGCACCAAAGGTAAGTACTTGGCTTCGACATAGGCTCAATCCGATATGCGTGTATAATAATTACGTCTGATGGTACTAATGATGAACCTAGAGGGTGGGGCGAGAGAAATCCCCATTGGAGCTTCAAAATTCTCCAGGGAGTTTGTTATGAGCCATAGCAAAAGATAAAATATTGTTCTTGAAAGTAAGTTCTTCTTTTAGTGCGATTCCTACCCCACCCGCACACACCTCCTGAATTCTCTGCATTCAACACTGAGTGAGAAGACTTCAGCGACTGGACAGTTATATTTACGTTGAATTTTTTCTAGTTCGTCCGCAACATGCGTTTGAATTTTTCCCTTCTTTTTATCTTAAAAGCGTGATGATAGATCAACTTACTAGGTTTTAAAATCGTACATACTTTAGCTAAGATGCTAAGCATCCAATTTACTATATATTTTCTAGTAGTAAAATCTGGATTATTCATCGTACAGGCGATGAAATTCCTTACGACCGTGGTAATTATCATGTAGTTTCCAGCCCTGTCGCAATCATTCATAGTGCTGCTAAGGTGGGATTTGGAGAAAACAATTCCAGTATCTCACTATGCATTGGGCAGTGAATCTCTTTTGGAAAGAGCAAGGAGAACTTCACAGGCGCCACAGAGTAGGAAACAAAGGAGTAGGTCTCTGCCAACGCTAAGCTCCAGGCCACTTCTGATTGGTCAGAATGGCCTGACAGAGAAGTTCACTTTCTGCTACAAATAGTGGACCTCACTTCCGCTCAAAGCTCAAAGTCAGTAGAAAAGAAGATAGCTAGGGACAATCCTAAATGCTTCCTTTCCTTCCTTCCTTCCTTTTGCTGAGAAACCAAAGGAGCCTACTTTGCAAGACGGATGGTGCCTTCTAGCGTCAATATTGTGAATTACTTGTAGGCAAAACTATAATAAAGGGAGTTGGTGTTATTCTTGCTGGCATTTTATGATATTTATTTCAGTATTTTTGAAACTTGTGTTTCCTTTATTTAATTAATGCAGAAATAAGATAATAGGTGAAGTACAGCTTCACCCACTTCACCTGAAAAACCGCCGCTTCTATTTGATCAGAAATGTCTGTTCGCAAAACCAACTTTTTTTCAGCACAGTTCATGATTTTTTTTTCAAATATATTGTACAAATTTCGCGTATTTTTCAAGAATAGATGATGTAAAAAAAAATTGAAGTGTTGTAAAATTGAATATTTGAGAAAATCAGTGTTGTAGCTTAGTGAAGCTATTCTCCAAAATTAAAACATAAGATTACCAGCTTCCCAATTATGTCATGAAATCACGTATGAAGAGCTGGAAAGCATTGTTTGTGCACACCCTTACCACAAAATTAGCACGATTTTCTTCTATTCTTTTATAAATGATGCAATGACCTACTGTATTGGTTGACAAGCAATCAGAGTATTTTCATTCAGCTATTGCAGTAGGAACACTTGCACTTGGACACCCCCTTCCCTTTCGTGGTCTTTACGATCAATTTTTACTGTCACTAAGGCAACTTGTCGACGAAATTCCAGATGCTGCATTTCATCCTTGCTTAAGAACTGGTAATGGAAGCATGTTGTAGCTAAAGCAGTCTGTAATCTTTAGCAAACAAGTTCCATCACTACTTTTTGGATAGGAGTTTTGGGTGATAACTTTCTAGAATAGCATGAACAAAGTTCGACGTACCCATAACTTCATTGTAGGCTTACTTTGATCAAGGTTTGTTGTTTTATTACAAACTCCTTCACTTTTGAAGGAGTATCGACTGGCTTTCTAAGGTGGTATTACTTCGCGGCAGTTGGACATGACAGTAATAATACTTTTATCATGCCATAGAACACGAACAATTTTACCATTCAGGAGAGTATCCAGAATTTCGTTTCGGAGGGAGTCTACCAGGTTTATTTCCTGAATCCAAGGTTTTTGTGTGTACGAGATGTACATAATTACGCCTACATTAATACCAATGTTTTGAAGTATTCGGAGGGGGTCCGGATCCCATGGACCCTCCCTCTGGCTACGTCACTGATCACCCTGGTATTCATACTCACCTCGACCTCGGCACACAATATTGACGCCTGGATTTATCGCTCGCATAAGCACTGAAAAAAAGAACACAACATAATATGTTAATGTTAATTGTTAATCTGTGTTGTTAATTGTTATAATCGATGATCGCGCATAAAAAAATATGCCACGAAAAGTCTCCAAGGCTCCACAAGTGGAACATGCTATAAAAAAAAAGATTACAAATAAAATGTAAGTGTTTGCAAATCTCTAATTCTAGATTATTCTGGGTCTGACAAAATCATTGTTTTCAGTTCTAATTAGTTTTATATTTACTTACTTCTAAACACTGCGGTGTAATAGCATTTTTGCTGCAATAGAATTCTTTGTAAGGGTGGCTTAAAGTTTCGAAGTTTTGTAGAATAAAAATATCGACTTGCACTTTCCCCATCACTAGTTATTTTTGTTACGCACTTTGAGAAATTCATTCTCTTTATCACCACAGTGAATATTAATCTTGTTTATAATTGTAATATATTTAAAAAATAGCTATGATTTAATTTACACAGAGGTATTAGATATCGAATAGACAAACTAGATGAATCATGACATATTGAAAGTTAAAATTGTAAATTCTGCAAATAGTACTTTCAAGCCACTGAAAATTAGTAATTTAAATATTTTAATGTTTAACTATCTTTGGAATTCCGTCACATAATTTTTAAACCCAAAATTTATAGCTGAAATCTAACTTCCTGCTTTCATTACATTTTGTTGTTCATGGCTAAAATGAGTCAAATTGCTTCAATAAATTGGGAATGACGAAATCATTTTTTTTTTTTTCACATTTTTGTGAATTCGAGTCCCTGCCCTGGATGACATTTTGTAAGTCTCCTTTAATATATTTTTACAGACCATCTACTGGATAACTTTTCGTAAGTCTCTTAGACTACTAATCCTTTGAAATTTTAGCAAACAACATACACATTGTTGAATTTCGTACGTCGCTTTAACTGAAGTTGTATTTGAGATAATACCTGCACTAGTCGGTGAAGTGAATGCAGTAATTATTCTTAGTATCTTCCATGTTCAATATCGTGATTGGGAGGTAATTCTCCAAAACACCAAATCTCTGTAAGCAAATAAGTAAGTGTTGTATATCCGGTTTCCAAACTGAAAAAAGAATAAAACATGTCCGGTTTTTAAACAATTTTGGAGTTGGTAACCCTATCTCAAACCCATTTTGGGGGTTGCAGCAAAGAGAACCATATTTCTCAGGTTCTTGACAATATGTGTGCAAAAATTTAATTACGTAGTGCAAACACTTAGGGTCAGTTCTACAATCGACCGCTAAACTTCTAGTCAGCGCTAAATTGAGGCTAACCCTGATTGGCCAAAGTCAGGCTTATCACTCTTAATAAGCTAGAATAAATTATAAACACTCCTGGAATATTGAGAACTAAAAGGTTATACGTCAAGATATAAAGAATAGCTCTTATTATTGATGAATATACCTTACTAACTTATATATCTTACTGAAAAGGTTTAGTAGGGATATCAACAATAATATTATCTCATCTATATATATATCGAGCTCTTAGTAAGCTGTCTTCAAGGCCTCGGTTCGCTTTATAACTGATCTCAGGGAATCCGTGGGCGAATAGAAGAGTAATAATAAGATGCCCCTTGTTACCCAGGACTTAGTACAGCGCTTGGGCGGGACGACACTTATTATGATAATGATAGCCTAAAGTGTTACACCTCAGAATCATCAGCAGCGTCAGTCGTAATAAAAAGCAGGTAATATAAGATATTCATA
>JAGDQP010053405.1:0-13569 GCA_022664845.1 Lepisma saccharinum | reverse complement strand
CCGAGAACATCTGTATAACATGAATCTGTTTCTGGATTTTAGGCAGCTATGGCTCAGGCCAGCAGGGTAAATATGAGGAAAGGAATCGACCAGGTCCTAAGTTGAATGTACCATTTCGGCATTTGAATGGTATTAGAGAAAAGCCCTGGAAAAACAGTCAGGATAGGTGCAAGCTGGTATCGAGCCCATCAGGACTTCAAGAATGCGAAGCCAACACTCTACCAACGGAGCCAGGGTCGCATGGTTATGATAAAGCTGCCATTGACATTGTGACATTGAGCGCTGACACGTCGCCATAAAAGCAAAGTAAATACTACAAGTAGTCAGAAAAATGAAAGAAAGGAACAAACAAAATGCCACTTTACCTAGTCAGTGTCCTCGAATGAGCTAGTACTTCCTTTGGAATCACTTCCTTTGAAATCACTGTCGGAGTTCAAGTTAATAATGATATTATCTATTACGTCCGGCACTACACCATTTCTCTTCCAATAGTCATTTCGCAGCTTAATCACGCGACTACAATACCTCTTCCAAGCTCCTGGGGAAACTTCACTGATAGCCCAGTCTGTTAGTTCTAACAGTTTTCCGCGCGACATATCACCCGTAGGGTTCATTTCCCTTACCAGCTTCTTGATTTTTGCCCACGCTAATTCAATTGGATTAAGATCATACATATATGGGAGTAGACGAAAAACGGAATGCACATTTCTGGAAAATAGTTGATCAATCTTGTGTATTTTTTTCTTTGGACTTTAGCTGTGATATAAGCCGGTACAGATCGAACTTTCGCATTCTATCTGTGACATTCATTACCGTTTCTTAAAGCCATTGAATCATTTCCCGTTTAGGTGAATACGCGGATGGTGCCTTATTTGCGAGAACACTGTGGTACAGAGCATAACATAACTACAGCATTAGGAGGGAGAGATTTTAACATTATTTCAGTAACCCATTTTCAAAGTTCTTGTTTTCAAAGTGCATGCAAGAGCACGCACAGATATACATGGAAGAAGGACACTTTGTTTTGTTTTATTTTGTTCTGCGAAACAGGTATATGAATTAACATAAGGAAGGGAATGAAGTAAACTTAGACTCCAACAGAGGAAGAAGATAAAATGGTTTTGTTAAACTCGAAACTAACTTAATACATAAATTACGAATACGTTTTCCATCTCATTAGTTTTTGTCTTTTCAACACAGAGACGAATGATGAATAGACAATGATGAGATGATCGGAGATAATTACAAATATAGTTTTAAATACATTGTTATAAGAGAATATTATTTTTGTTTTAGGGTAAAAATATAAAGTTTGTTTGAACAATGAGAATGTATGACAAGACTGTACCACGAATGGAGCTTGAAGTATGAGTTTTGTTTTAAAAATAGCAAACGAACAAAAATAGCTCAATATTGGAACAGTGGCGTGATATCGACGTAGCTACACGACCACTACAGTCTAATGAGGTTTTCCAGGGTTTTTAGCCACAGTAGCACAAGATAAATGTACAGAATGTACTACTGAACATAGGAGCGACTGATTAGACCTATAAGAAAGGTGAAAAAGCAATGAAAAGAGCAGGTAAGGACCCAGAAAATAGAATGGATGGGACCCAGCAACATTTTTAGTCAAAGGAAAATCACATATTTGTTTCCTTGGATGAATCACATGTGGTAATACGGAATTAAATGCTAACATATGCATTATGTCGATTTAATCGGAAAGAGACAGATCCTTTACATATAGCTTAGCCCTCGTCGTATTGATATATAACGTATATACATTGTATACGGGAATGAAGAGAGGAGCACTGGATGTAGATATGCGATTAAGCAAGTTTGCGTTTAGGGAGAACAATATAATGATGAGACTGACAGATCCTTTGCAAATGTTTTAACCCCCTCTTCCTTGATATGTATACAACAGAAGCGAGTAAGGTTAGAGAGAATGGGATGTCAGAATCAGGTTTAAAGTAACATATGGAGGCGTCATTTGTATTCCTAGATTGTAAAGTAGCATAAGATCTAAATCCCAAACACGAATTGGGATGATATGAACACAGTACTATAGTTTAAGAATAGAATTCAAAGCAGTTGTGACTTTGCCATTAGCTAACTTCAAATGGAAAGTAGACATTTTAATCCTACAAGTACAAATTCACTTGAAATATACGATTTGTGTTAATGAAACATGTTACGTTTTGAAAAATGAAATGCACTTGAACGATATTGTTGATTATTAGAGACAGATCTTGGTCACTAGAGGTAATATTTTATTCTGTACTTTAGCAGACTGTTTGATATTTTTTAACACGTTGAGTAAGGATTTGGAATTAAAATACTTCTGCATTGCGTTTTGAACAAAACCAGAAAATAATATGGAAGACTGGATTTGTCACTAGGCTACAACAGAGTTGTAGTGTATCTTTGAGTCACCTATGGCGCAACGAACTGAATAGTACTCCTATAATATTAACTGAAGTCCAGAGATTTTGAAATATTGATTACTACGAAAGTAAGAACATTATATTTTATAGATATAATAGACTGTGAATGTCTTCCACAGAATCACAAGCAGCAACATCTTTGCTTGTAATATAGATTAGTCATAATCAGGAATATCGTCAATTGTTCCCAAGTATTGGGATTAAGTGAATAAATATGATATTTGTCAAGTTGTATGTGTTGTTGTACTTGACGGAACTCATTGAAATACAAGTAATGACGTCAAGTACTACATGAAGTGAATCTTAATTCAACTCATGCGGTTTGATAGTTTAGCGTATTTGATTTTACGAGACACTTGTCATGAGACTGATCGGGACAAGTTGTATTCTTTATTGTGATTGGTCAATAAAATACATAAAGACGTTGAACGAGAATTCTTGCATGTCGTTTTCCAAAGGCGGTCCTGTGTGAATGTTCGGCTCTTGAAGTCAAGCCTGCTTGTATAATGTATAGTGTTCAAAAATGGAAAGCAAATGTTCCGCTAATTTGACTTGCTTGCAGTGGCCATATTCACATTGACTCTGGAACTCACGACTGCATTCACATGTCGGTGGAATCCTTGGAACAGAACGTAGTGGAAACGTTAGCATATGCGCCTATATGCAATGAAATCTATTAAAAATTTATAGAGACGCACCCAGACAACGAACATATACTCCAGAACTTTGTGAAAACATAAAAAGAAATGATTACAAGCACAGAATTGTAGACAAACTGTATGTCATTTATGGACAAAATATGTCTTACACAGTTCATTTGGATGTTGTTTGTGAGGAATGGAAATAAATAAGCATCTGTTTGAACAAAAAATTATTTATTGTGCATAATCAAGAATATATACAGAGTAGAACATTCCAACGATACACGAAAATATTGTTATTACACATAGGAAATTGATCAATATTGTATTTTTGTGAGTACTAAACACAACTGATACAAAAAAAGTGACGTCATACAAAATATTGTAATTACATACAACTGAAATAAATTATTCAACAAGTCAAGCCATATAAAATAACGAAACATTTTTGTTTTTGCAAGACAAAGTTCGATTGTACAAAATATTTGTCTGCTAAATTGCAAAAAAAAGTGAAGTCATATAAAGTATTGCAGTCTGTTGATACATAGAAGTCAACTTGTATAAAAAATTTCGTATAATGTTGTCTGTCTTTTAGGATACAAGTCATAGTTTTTAGATAACATAATTGTAAAAAACTTTGTTCATGCTTTTGGTGAAAAACTCAGAAGTAGTACAAAATAATTTTATTTGTTTGCTACATTGCAACAAAATACCAAAAGGGAAGTCATATAAAATATTGAAGTCAGCTGATACATAAACGTCAACTCGTAAAAAAATATTTTTTGTATAATGTGCTTGTCTAACTTTTAGGATACAAGTTTTAATGGAACTGTCGAACTTTCTTATTAATGTTTTGGTGGAACACAATGAAGGAGTACAAAAGAATGTTATTTGTGGTACTAACACTACAAGATAAACTCTGGAGTTTATCCTGTACAAAACAGTGAAGACAACTATAACAAGTCATAGAAAATAACTTTTGTTGTGACAATAAATTAGTTTTGTGATGTACATTGTTCTAATGTTAAGACTTGCAGGGATACATATTCACTCCGAAAGTTTTAAACCGTTTTGAAAAAAAATAAACTTGATAGGTGACGTGCACAAAATATTTGTTGATCAAGTTTTGTTTTGTTGATTGCAGACATGGATGATAATAAAACATCAACTCAAAGAAATAATATTTTGATTTACATTTCTTTGTATACATTTGTATACATAGTGGTCATCTAACTTACAGGATACTTGTCATTGTAACAAGGCAACCAAGATAGTTCTGTCGCTTTTTGTGGAGGTCTGCGTTCAATTGGCCCTCAAACCGTGAGTTGAATGCGAATGGAGATCAGACGAAGGTCAGTTGTTGATGTGGGTATAGCCAACATACTACCTGGTTGTGACAGTTCAGTTACAGCGTGAACGTACGGAAGAACAGAGTGAACATGGGACCTCCACAAAGCATCGTGAGGGCGTGTATGCTGTTCGAGTTCAAACTGGGTTCAAACGCAGCTGCAGCGGGCCGGAAGATATGCCAGGTCTTTAGTGAAGGTGTCGTGACTACGCGGACAGTGCAGCGGTTGTTTAACAAATACTCGAACACGCACCACGTGCAGGAAGACCAACACAGGTACCAAATGAAGATCTTCAGGCAGCAATTGAGGCGAACAGTGGCCAGAAATGTGAGGAACTGGGACTACAATTCAGTGTGAGTGGAAAAAACATTCGGCAACACCTGCATCAACTTGGGAAGCACTACAAGTTGGGTCTATTTGTCCCAAATGATTTGACTCCGGGCCAGAAGGCAACGGGAGCAGACACCTGTGTTTCTTCGCTGTCTCGTCTGAGGAAGGAGCCATTTCTGGACAGGGTGTCGACATGTGATGAGACGTGGGTCCTGTACGAAGCTCCACGGCGCCATCATCATTGGTTAGCATCCCATGAACCGGTTCCAAAACAGCCGAAACCAGCACTGCACCAGAAGAAGGTCCTCCTGTGTGTTTGGTGGACTGCTCGCGGTATCGTACATCGGGAACTTCTACCAGCTGGTCAGAACATCAATGCAACTGTGTACTGTCAACAGTTGATCCGTGTTCAAGAAAATCTAAAAACTCTGGAGCCATATTTCTAAATCGTAAAGGGGTCCTTCTGTTAAAGGACAACGCTAATCCCACGTGGCTAGGATGACCCAGGACACCATTCTACGCCTTGGATGGGAAACACTATTGCATCCGCCATACTTCCCGGACGTTGCACCGTCCGATTTTCACCTGTTCCAGGCCTTGGAAAATCACCTTAGAGGACGCCAGTTCAAATCCCTAGTAGAGGTGCAAAAATGCACTTGATACCTTTTTCGCTTCATGGCCCACCAAGTTCTACCGCGATGGAATCCATGACTATCCAGAACTTTGGCAGAAGGTCGTCGATGATGATGGGTACTATTTTTGATCTTCCAGGTACGTCTTAGGTGACATATTGATGTTCGAAAATGGTGGGTGAAAAAGCGACAGAACTTTCTTGCTTACCTTATAGTATTATACAAGATACTGTTGGAAATTTTGAACAGATTCCAAGATTTCCTTTAACGAAAACAATAGGGTTAACGTTGCATAGTCTATAGTGCTAGGAGGATTTAATCGACGACGCTTCGTCTGCTGCACAACAGCATGTCGTTTAGCTGGCGGTTTACTTACGAAACGAAAATCAGGTTTTCGCAAAATATGATTTGGAGTAAAAATTACTCGACTCTCAGATTTTTCTGTAACTAAATTATACATGTACTCAAAGTTTATTAGGTTACGTGCTCGTTGAGAAAGAGTAATTTCACGAATTTTAATTACCTCATTATTTTTTCCTGTAGTTGTCTCCACCTCGCGATACGCATAATGTTTAGGACCAAGAGAAATGAAAGTTCGTATTTCCCAGCCTTGTTTGATTTCATTTTTTAACTGTCCTAAATAATCACCAATAGGAAGAAAAGGAGTTTCATCTCCACATCTAATATAGATAGTACTATCAGTGTCACAGTATAGCAGTCTGTCAATACCTACGGCATATAATGTTTCGCATAATTTAAGTCTGGCCAAAGAAGAAATGAAAGCAGCAACTGCTACATTTGTGAATGTTTTTGGTTTGTTTTGGTTTTACAAATCAAGATATGAAACAACCAGCGTATCACCCACAAGGACAACATTATTCATTTCCAAGTGAGATGAATAAGCAATCTCATTAAATTCCAAAGTATTGTTGACAACTTTCTTCTTCAGAAAGTCAGTTTTTTGTCCCCACTTCCCGATTAGAGTTTAAAAATATTTTGGAAATGTATCGTAAACATTCATTTCTCCTAATTGTATAATAGTATAGTTCGATTCCCTCATGTTTGCTATACTCAGAAATATACTACTGTTTTTCTTCATCGGTTAGACAGTCATCTGAAAATCCAGAGGCTTCCTGTTTCATTTTCAGAAACGTTTCAACATAAGATTTGAACAATCCCTCCTTCATCTGCATTTCCCACATTTCATAAGTATGCAGAATGATAACTTTTCTTTAATGAGGCATGGAGATCGGATGTGCAAAATACGCCTTTGATTGCACTTGTTCGTTAGTATGATTGCACTTGTCTTTATTTAAGTTATCCATACAGGTCCGACAAAGACCAAACATCAGTTTGCTATGTGCATTATAGGGCAAAGGAGGAATTGTAAGATTGCAAGGTGGTAAAACCGTACAGCATGGACTTGACTTGGATTAGGCATGCTATCCCCCTTATGGATTGTTACATGACAAATTGGAAGTGGTTGTTTAGACATTACCCACGGCTATAAGCTTGTAAAATCTAGGTACTCATATACCTTTTGCTCTGTACATTCATATAAAGCTTTAAAGCATTCCACACGTCCGCCTTTAAATGCTTCCCGAGGATGTAATGTTTTTTATATATTAGAACAATGATCACGGAAGAAACTGAATTTCCGGAGACATTGTCACTTGTTTCTCCCGCTTACATTCCCAAATGGAAACAACTTTTACATTGCAATTGTTTTTCAGAAATTTTTCATATGCTAACGTTGCCTCATATCTACGGTTTAAGCTACGCCCTTCATTATCTATTACTTGGTCTCTACATTGGGTTATACAACTGTGGCCATGATAGTAACAACCGTAAAATTCGTAAGCTGTACGAGTATTTTTGTCATATCCATCAACTCTGAAATTTCTGAATTGTGCCTCTTTACTATTTTGACATGTTTGTAACTTAATGTTGTGCTTGAACTCCATATATCGTAGCCAGTGGTTAGCTACTTTACTTTGATTCGTACCATATTGGAAACCTAACGGAGGGATAATTGAAACTGCATTTTCCTTAAGATAGCATGACCGAAAAGTTTTCGTCGCGCACGCAGCAATTGTAAGAGTATGCAAAAACATTGAAACCCGTTTGTCTTAGCTTCAATCAAATTAGAAAATCGAACAGACTTAGAGTTAAAATACGTACATCGTTTTTACAATAGTCTAACAATTTATGCTGGAAATGAAATATCGTTTTACGTTTGACACATTCTGCATGCCACTTAGAAATTGCTTCTGCCTCTTTTCGTGATTTGCTTTCAATATTGTAAAATTCAAGTTTGGGATACAAACCCAAATAGTTTTGGTATTGTGGTAAGTTAATGTGGAAAGTCACCTTTCTTAAGAGATTCATATAAGCCAAGAGTTGCAGTTAAATCAGCTAATCGAACACCCATAAACAAATATGTATCTCTGAATATATTATTATTTACTGTAAGTTGCATAAGTTTATTTCCACGACTGATAATACTAGGTACTAATTTTTTACGTTTTAATAATTCGCGTGCAACAAACAAACAAACCTGTGAGCATTATGTGCAAGAGCAACAACTTGAGTAAACTTGGGACCTTGTTTGAGTATGTGATTAATGAATGGTTGCATAGCATTAAATACAAAATCCCTATTTCCATTAGAATCACCACAAACACTACATTTGTAACTCTCGTCATTGAGATCTTTGCACTGAAAGGAACGATGAGTGACACAAATTAAGTTAGGATAATATTCTTGTTCACTTTTTATTTGCACCCAAACGCATCGTTTCCAGATTAAACACAATAAAAAGGAAATCCTAAATCCGTTTCACAAAACACAAGTATTTCATTTATATATTCTCACACAGTTTACAAAAATGTTCACCACAAATATGTTGGGACTTTCTCCTTCGAAGATCGATTTTAAAACCACACTGAGAGCAAAGTTGCACATGGTTACATATCGATTTACTTTTTGCTTTTGTTAAATGCTTGTCGAAACATGTCTGATTGACAAAATAATGATTACACTTATCACAGTACACTGTCGTTCCATCTGCACTTTTCAAATCAAAATGGCACTGTTCGCATTGTGTACATATTCACATTTGTGATGTCGACGTTCCATATATGGTGTAAAACAATAATCGCAATACCCTTTACTTCCTAAAATGAAGTAATTGTTTTAACGATATCGTAATGATTATCTTCATACCTAAAAAGTATTTTTCTCTTAGCTGCTGGTCCAGCATAGGTTTTTTCATACTCGCGAATGTTGGAGACAGGGCTATAAACAATAATTTGATACCTATTCTCAAAATACTTACGAAACTTGTAAACATCGTCTATACTACCACCATTTGTACTACGTACATTTACATTTGCATAACAGTATAATTCTGCTCTGCTGGATCTCCACTTTTCCGGATGGGTTTTCATATATGCAGCTCTATCAAATGCTTTATCTGCTCGTAGTTGCCTAATACTAATGCTCGTGAAAGACAGTCAGGAACGTTTTCAACAGGTATAATATTCTTTTGCACATAGTTTGCAAACGGCAAATACTTAGGATTGCGATCCACCCCTTTTCCTCGATACGGATCAGTAATATCAACTGGAAGTGTAACATTGTCACCCAATAAAAAAATCTTCATTGGAGTTTAGTACATTTTCGATTTTTCGTAGCATAGAGTCTACAGTAATATGCGAACGAAATTTAAATGGAATGTATATTGGCTTTCCCACTATACACCTTGAGCTTTGAATGCTAAAATCTACTGTGGATGCAGGATCTACATTGCCAAGTAAATGTTCCATGGCAAACTGAAAGAAACTGGTTACGTACTGTTCCGGAGCACGAATTACAGGAACCAATGACTTAACGGTAATTTCACGTCCATGTAAGGAGTAATTAGGATACTTTTTTACTCGTTCACTTACAATTTCAAAGTCATGCGTTTTCCCGGCACCATACATCATAGGTATGTTTTGGTCCTTCATCCACTGTTGCACACGAATATTCGCACGATGATCATTGAACAATTGTTCCACATGAATTTCTATGGCAACGTCATCATCACTGTCACACTCAACGTCCATTACACTATACTCATCAGCATTATTAATTACGTAATCACCGTCTATCATATCCAGTCCAAAGAATTCCACAGCATCAGAGGTTCATACTCGAAAAGTTGAACGTAACCCCAAGCCACCCGTTTACTTTCTATAAACTCCGACTCCGACTCTGTACATTCCATGGATGCCACCAATCAGACTTCATTTCAAGCAGCAACTACTACGTTAGCGCATTCGTTCCTTCTTTCGAACTATGAAACCAAGTTCCAGACTCCTAAGCTCCTGCTACAATAACTTCAGAAGTAAGTAACCAGAGAAGCCGTAACCAGAATCATCCCGACCAGAAATGGAATAATTCTGCAATCGCCGAATCCGGATTTCGCAACCACTATCAGAAACAAATTCAGTTTTGAAATTTTTGGGAACAGACCAACTTACAGAAACAATACAAGCAAATCTGACAACCTCCACCTCCTAGACGATCTCCGAAGCTGTCTGTGGTTATAAGAGGAGTCGATCCGGATGTCATAGACGCAGAAGCAGAGCAAGAACTCACCATGGAAGGAAATGCCATTTGTAAGTGCCTCCGAATAAAAATAAAAGAAGGAACACAATGCTACATGATCAGGACTCTCATACCGCATCAACAGATGATTGACAATCTACTAGCCAACGGAGTCTACATCTATAAGCAAAGATATAGAGTAGAACCATCACGTACAACACCTCCCCTATCTCTCCGCTGTGAAAAATGCCAAGCTTATAACTCCCATTATCCTCAGCATTGTCCAAATGATAAAAAATATGGCTACTGCACCGGACCTCACAAAACCAGAGATTGTAACAACTTTCAGTTACCTCCAAAGTGTAATACATGTGGCGAATCCCATCCTACATTCAGTTATAAGTGTAAAGGCTGTTCTCAAATCGAACCAGACACTCCGGCTTACATAGCACCTCTGCGACTATCAAAACCTGTACAACAAGCACCTATAACCTCAGATCAACAGCCCATTACCGTCTCTCCTTACTTTCACCCTCCAAAATATATTCCCATTCGACCGAGAAAAGATCCTACTACATATACAACATGCTGCCAAAGAAACCTTATATGTTGATTTCAAAGCTACCTACTCTGGTCCATACGTTCACTTCCACACCTCACCAGCCTTCTCTCCTGACTGATTCATTACACCATTCTCACTCGTTACCTCATTTCTCGTCTCCATCTATGCACAGTATTCATTAATGTTTATAAGGGCTGACTTTCATTGCACCTAGAGTCGTACCTAGGTAAGAAGAGTCAACCCTCATTTGTCTTCAATGTGTCAACGTGTTGTGGCGTCTAAGTGCACAGCATCCATCATTGATTCGTATTATTTTTCATCCTAATTTCCCTAAAATATGATTATAAGCTAAGCTTATAATGTCCAAAACTGAAAGATACTAGTAAATAAAGGATATAAACAATATTGTACCAAGCCATAGCCCATCCACATTTCCTTTCCCCCCATACATTCCTACACTCCACTTCCCGAAATAGAGGGCGTAACCCTCTGGAGGGCGATAGCCACGTCGGTGACTAGCATTAAAAAAACTTTTCTTGCAGAGGAAAATATGATGTTTTAATAAACCTCTTAATTAATAATTGGTTTTTATTTAGCGTTCAATTGCGTGTTAGGGAGACATTATTATATGTGCCGGAGTCTGCTGAAAAGCACCGCAGCACTTTATAATAGTTGGTTCTACGGGAGTTGGGCTGAGTAACCCACACACTGCGTGTAACAGCTTTGGGGCACATAAGCTTCCCTATCATTTTATTAGTACTACGACTATTCAGCCAAGAATCAATCTCGCCCTGAGAATAAAGTTAGCAGGAGGTAGAAAACATAATATTCTCTCCGTTGAGATGGAGAGCGCACAGCAGCAACATTGTCAGAAATAGAGGACCATTTTAATATAGCGACAAGTTTAGTGTTCTTATATATACACAAAGGTCCCATTACATAATGTACCAACAATTTATCATAATATTTTAAACTCAAAGTACATTCAGTATAATTTTCAGTATGTGTCTACGTTCTCATGCACACGCTTTGGGCTTTTGGGTATCGTGTAAAAGGAAAATAAATTAAATTTGGAAAAGTGATATCGTTTAATTAGTTATTTTCCAAACAAAAAAATGGCAAAGTAAATTAATCAATCTATGGAGTTCTGGGATACCAAGGGGTACTTGCTGTTCTATGCAGACATATCTTTATAAATGGGCCCAGGCCCAGGGCGCGTCAGGTTTTGTGTGCGCAATTATTATTAACTACTACCAGGCATAAGTAACAATGGTTTAAAATACTTGTTGAGGTTGTAGTCACGGTGATTACATGACAGAACAACGTTGTCAGATCAAAGCGCAACAAAACAGCGCCGGCCAGAACAGAGCGAGCGACAAAAGTGCGCCGCAAAAGCGCCACTGCCAGAACAATGCTATAAAGAACAGCATATGTCAAATATGTGCCACGCAGAAACAGCTGATCGAAATTCTGCATATGGTAGAAAGATAACCTCGGTCATGCCCAGTGACCTCTATCTGAAAGATGATACTAGACTGATCGATTCCATTAAAAATAATTTAGGAAGCCTGGGAGCAGAAGCGACAGTTAATCTCGATCGTTCATTTCCAGTGTAAACCAATATGGATAGCATTTTCTGTTCTGTTTTTTACAGATGTTGTCGCTCTGTGGCCCGTTTAAAACTTCAGCAGTAAGTGCTGTGAGTCTTATACAACCGCTGTGTCCGTCCGTCTAACTATCGGCAACTTAGGAACTACTAGAGCTAAGCGATGATTGAGATGTCGTTGGAAAGGTCTCGGCGAAGCGAGTTCAAACCCGCATATTACAGAGGCATGTTCTGAGAAATGGGGAGGATAATTTTGCAAAAAAAACTACTAGGACGATGGCTTTATTTGAGATGTCGTTGAAAAGGTTCGTAGGATTGTACTTATAATGAGGAGCGCCAATGTGCTCAGACCGCCCCTAAATCTGGGCCTGTATATGTCACATTTTTAAAGCAAAGAGAGCATTTAACTGAGCCGTTCAATGAAAACCCGCACACGATATATTAAGTGGTTATGGAAATAAGCCTTAATAAACTATTGCGAACCCACGAAAAATGAACTTGTGTAGTTTCGATACAAAACGGAAAGAAATCCAGAAAATAGTTTCAGATCCCAATATAATACATTAAAGTGTTGCTCATGGTGATTCCAGTGGGTGTCTACGTGGTACTTTGAGGATACTGTTGGGTACCCACGATATCGACTACCGAGTTTAGTCAGATGAATATACTGGGTCTCCCTGAAATTATGACACAAAGGGAGGTGGTTCGTCACATCAAATGAAGAGAAAAGTTCCTTTGAAGAAAGTTAAAATTGTGTGTAATATCGTAGCTATAGACGCTCGAAATTACAACACAATCGTCACAAATGACGTAATAGCTCAACACAGTTATGTAAGAGATGTTGGCTAAGCAAATCACACCCGATATATCTAAGAAATGTTTATGGTAGAGCGAGTGCCATATAGATAGGTTTCGCAATGTAAATCCAGGATTTAATATTGAAAAACGAGCAAGGAGGTTTATCCCAACTTTTATGGCCGAATATACTAGTATTTTTTATGGGTCTTATATTCTATTTTTAATTTTTCGGGTTGAACCTGCTTTATAATAAGCTAAAATTTAAAAATATTTAACTAATTCATCCTGTGTTTATTGTCAAGAAATTAAATGGTATAATGGAGTATTTGTACTACTTTGATTGTGCTTTGCTACGGAGACACTGCTTACGTCATTATCTGCACAGCTACGACGTCATTAGTAGGTGTGAGGCACTTGACGCGGTTTTCTTAAAAATCGCATATTTTTCCTAGGCTGCCTGATAGCCAGAAGTCAATTTTCTAGGGATATACGATACCTGGTGTTATGAGTTTTGGAACCAAATGTGGTTACTTTTTTTCGAACTAGATTTGGGTACTTTTTATCATCTTTTACGGCCCTTATTTTTAATTGTAAAAAAAAGTAGTAGTAGT